>CAWUFW010020030.1:0-164692 GCA_963921515.1 Calotriton arnoldi
TTACAAACAGGACCAGAGAATGGACTCTGGGCACTGCAGAAGGGTCCTGCTCATGCAGTGGCACCTTCTCACATAAGAACCAAGCACTCTGCCTTTAGGATTGATAAGGCCTGCTATAGGAGTGACTTATAGGTTTATATATGTGTAAGTGTATAGTGATATAGGTAACCTATATCACAGTAAGGGGTGCATGCACCACCTTACCCAGGCTGCAGTAGCAGACCTGTGGTGTCATTTTGGATGGCCTGCCAGGAGTGGCATAATATATGCTGCAGCCCCTGGTAGGCCTCTGAGGTACCTATGCCCTGGGTACATAGTATACCATATACTAGGGACTTATAAGTACACTCCAGATTCCAATTAGAGATGTGCCTAAGGCACATGGAAACCATTTTAGAGAGGAAGCAGCTAGGCTGGGGTTCTGATTAGCAGGGCCCCAGCCAGACTAATGTCGAAAAACAGTGAAGCATCAGCAAAAAGTGGGGGTACCCATGTGAAGCAGATCCTACTCTCCTACACCTGGTAAACAAAGTGCTCCAGGACTGAGCAGAACTGGTTCTGGCTGGGTTCAGTGACTTGTAGCTTCTGAGAACAAAGACTTTTGGGGTATAAATATCTGTGCTCAAACCCTTTCAATTTTTATTGCCCCTGGATCTGAAGAGGTACCTCTGTCCGTGCCACTGGAGGAGTCTGCAGGAAGTGACTGTCCTTGTGCTTGTGTGTTGTTTCTTGCACTGGCCTGCAGCAGTGACCACTGGACCTTGAAGAAGAGGGAAAAGGACTTTTGAGAGAACTTTTATTTTTGTTACAGCAATTACCCAAGGGCTAGGAAAAGAGCTAGCCTCCTGCTGGAGTCTCAGGCACATCAGACTCTACCACCAACCTCCTGCTTCCTCCCTGCGAGGATTGCTATCTGCTGATGAGGCCCCTGTGAGTTCCAGAGCCTCTAGTTTGCTTCAGAGAAAAGAGTGCTGGAAATCGACACTAACGCACATTTGCGAGCTGCTGCAGCCGAGAGCGCTGGAAAAATCATTGCGCTGCTGCCGCTGAGTGCTTGCAACACGAAACCATCGCTAACGCCCCTTTGCGAGCCGCTGCAGCCGAGACGTGCTGGAAAAATCATCGCGCTGCTGTTGCCGCGCGCTCGCAACCCCTAAAGAAATCATCGCTTCAAGACATCGCATTGCGGACGCCGTGTGTCCGCCATTTTGATCGCGTCGCACCGGATTTCGTCGCTCCCTCGCAGAGCGTCCTTTCTTCGCATCGCAACACCATCGCACAACACAACAGGATCGTCGCATCGACTTATCCCTCGCGGCAAGAAAGTCATCGCATCAGCGGCCTAGCGTGCAGAAGTTTGTCGCATCGTCTCCGCACGCATCACGCAGATCGGCGCATCATCCTCCCTTGCAGCAAGGATTTCAACGCATCGCCGGCCTCGCGTGCCGAGAATCATCGCTACACCTTCATTGCGACATTTTGTTGGTTTTGCTGCTAAGTCCAGGTACTTTGTGAGAGAAAGGGTCGCAGAGACCACTGCTTTGAATTTGAACCTTATTTTTGCAACCTTTGAACTATTTTTGACAGCCTTTCAACAGCAATCCTATTTTTTGACAGTATTGTGGCTTTTACAGTTATTGGTCTTATGATAAGTCTACATATATATAAAGATACTTATTTTTTATAACTACTTGTGTGGTGTCCCTTTGTAGTGTTCCTCACTGTGTTACTGTGTATGGTCATAAATGCTTCACACACTGCCTCTGAGATAAGCCTACCTGCTCGTGCTACGTTACCACAGGGTTGAGCAGGGGTATCAAGGAGAGTAGCCCTCTCACTCTGACTTAGGAAGAAGGGTCCCTACTTGGACAGTGGCCAGCCATTGCCAACTAGAGACCCCCATTTCTAACATTGGTGGCAGCAGTGGGATCTGGACTTGCATTTATGATTGCATACAGTAATTATAGTGTACACTACTAGTGAGTGCAGACCATAACTTACCGCATACATTTTGAGAGGTTTTTGGATTCTATTTTTTATTGATATTGCCCGTGATTGTTACAATGGGCAAGCCTATTTTTTATTGATATTTCCCGTGATTGTTACAACGGGCAAGCCTATTTTTTATTGATATTGCCCGTGATTGTTACAATGGGCAAGCCTATTTTTTATTGCTATTTCCCGTGATTGTTACAATGGGCAAGCCTATTTCTTATTGATATTGCCCGTGATTGTTACAATGGGCAAGCCTATTTTTTATTGATATTGCCGGTGATTTTTTACCCGCATACATTTTCTTGAGAAGTTTTCTTCTATCTTTTATTGATATTGCCCGTGATTGTTACAATGGGCAAGCCCAGATCCAATGCCTCAGAGGATCTCTCCTGGGAAGTAGATAGATTGGAAACCTACAATGCCAAGCAGCTCAAATATTTCTGCAAGCAGTTCACAGTCCCCATCACAGGTCTCACTAGAAGGGAGGGGTATTACAAAGCATTGAAGGCCTGGCTAGAAGCAAGGGATGCCCCTCAGAATATGGGAGACCCTGGGGAGGGGGGAGAGAATGTGGAAGTGCAGCAGGATCGAGCAATAGATTTAGCAGGTGATAAAGCATTTTCCAGCCCGGGCACGAGCGTGTCCGCAAAGGGTCTGTCCCCAGAGGAGATGGAGGACAGGGAGAGAGATAGGCGGTATGAAATGGAGATGGCTAAAATGGATAACCAGAGACACCTAGAGAACAGGAAGTTAGAGTTTGAAATGGTGAAGATGAAACTTGAGCATGAGAGAATATTGAGGGAGTTGGAGATCAAAGCAAAAAGTGCAGAGACTCCCCCCTCTGGTGGCAGCATACCTGTAGTGAATCCTGAGGGTAGGGGGTATATCCCCATAGAGGAGCTAAGGGGGTCCTGTGAGGAGAAGGGCTTAGCAGTGAGTAGGAAGGAGACTCAGCTATCCTTGCAGACATCCCTGAGCCTTTGGCAACAAGACAGATGGGGATTCTTGGAGTCCCAGGACGCCTACCAAGAGGGTAGTTGGTCTGAGGGTGGCTCTGGAGAATATGAAGAGGAGGAAGAAACTGGTCTGGAACATCTCATATGGAGGGAGTTCCTTACTGAGTCTAGTGCCTATGATAGTGCCCGATTCCCCTCATGGTCCCCAGAGGAGTGGGTGGACAGGTGGGAGGGCCCCATAGGTGGGGAGTCCCTTGCGGAGTCTAGTGCACAGGGTGGCACCCAATCCCCCTACTGGTCCCCAGAGGAGTTGGGCAGCCAGGGGGAGAGGGAGCACCAGCTGGAATTAGAGAGGCTCCAAATAGAGATTGCCCAGTTGGAGGCACACCAAGCGCAGATAGCAGAAGAAGAGAAGTTTGCTCAAGAGGGTAGGTTACCCCTGGAGCGCAGTTTTAATTGTCTGGATTCCCCAGTGAGGGTGGGGTCCAGTGGTGGCAGCAAAATTGAGGTATGTAGTGATGACAGTGTAGTACACCCACCCAGAGATGTGGTACCTGACTTGAAGGAGGGGGTTCAAGGATATGAGGTAGCTCCATTGATGTGCAGTGTCCCTGAGCTGGATTGGGGAACTAGCGCAGGGGCCCATAGTCCTAGTGAAGGGAGGGACACTCTACCGACTCTGGATGAGAGGTGCAGGGAGAGGGGTTCCCCCGTGGTTGAAGTCCTGGTGTATGAATGTGAGGACCACCCAGAAGAGTGTGGGTTGAGTGATAGAGACAGTCAGTTAATGTCTCGCCCATCTCAGGAGAGTGGTGTGGGGTACGTGTGTGAGGCACTGGATTGTGAGGTAAAGGTTAGCACCTGTGTGGAGCTGTGTAATCCAATTTTGGGAGAGCATATTGTGAGTTCCTGTTTTCCAGAGCTACACCAACACCTGTCAGATTGCGAGTTCTCTGATCCTAGGGAACTTGCACAGGAGGCAGACCTCTGGGTGAGTACCAGAGGCCCTGTAGAGGCATTAGGGAATGACCCTAAGAGGAGTGGTTCAGGAGTTTTCCAACCCAGAGTGCTGGGAAGGGTTAGGAGTGTTACAGCTGGGTCCCCTTGTTGTGAGGAGGTTGTAGGGCCTCACATCCTGTCTTGTGGGAGCAGGAGTGAGACTGGGATAGGTCCCGAAGTGCCCCAACCTCAGTCTCCAGGACTGGATGAGTCCATGAGGGAGCACCAGGTGGGGAGCCCAGTCTGTCCGGATGGACCGTCCATTGTTGGGGGTCCCCCGTGTTAGGTGAGCTGGGAGTGCCTGTAGTCAGGCCTCCATCAGTTCTTGTGTCTGGCAGTGCCACTCCTAGGGGGAGGGTACACGAGACCCCCATTTCTAACACCTTTGCCTTGAAGAATGCCCCTGCTACCTTCCACAGGTTGGTTAACAGATTCCTGGGTGTGACCTTTTGTGAAACCTACATAATGGTCTACAGTGCCAGATCGGGCAGGGGTCCATGCTATACCTCCTAGTAGGCGATGGCAAGATGCAGTCCCTCCAGGCCAGCTAAGACTGAAACTATCTTTGCCTGGCAACCACCTAAATCCCAGACAGAAGTGAGAGTCTTTCTAGGTCTCACAGGCAACTAGAAGATTTGCTAAGGGTTGTGGTACCATTTTTGACTCCTTAACTGAGCTGACGTCCAAAAAGCAGCCCAGACTGATGATCAGTGATTGGCATCGCCTCAAGAATTTGGAACTCTGTCCCACTTAAATAAGACTGAATATTTCAACTACTTATTTCAAGAAAGTTGTTAAACTACTATTTATTAAGTCTGGGCGGTGAACTCCACTCCGCTTGCGGATTTTGCAGAGTTTTCCGCACTCAGTGTTACGCGTAGATCACTGAGTAATATTTCCTCGCCCGCGTTTGTCAACGTCAAGTTGGCGAGCGCGAGCGTGGAAGATCAACCTCCCGGCGAGATTTCGCAATGCGGGCATTCAGATTTCTCATTGCGAGTGGTTGCGTATGCTCGAGACCGCTCGCATTGAGAAACTGTCGGTTCGGGTTGAGAAAGCTGGTGCTTGAGTAAAAATCTACTCGAGCTGCAGAAAAGAAGCAGCGCCCGCTTGCGCTGTGCATGGTGAAATTCGCAATGATTGCACAGTGCGGAGAAGCATTTGGCACTGAAAATCATTGCGAACAGCATTTATCTAACGCCCTCCGCCGCTTGCGGAGCTCTGTGTAGCGTGGCAGAGGTTTTTTTGCACTTCGCGGAGTTCTGCGTAACGGAACTCCGCGAACTCTGCCCAGGCTTATTATTTATGAACACATTTCTGCCCTAGACCCTAGGATTGTCTCACTCCAAGCATTTTATGACTCATCAACTGCACTCTGGACTACTGCTATATGATTATGCTATCTGTTTCATCATTGTGGTGACGCCCCCCTTATCTGGGGTGTAGCCTGATCCTGTACTGTGCTAGATTATGACAGTATGATTATTGTGCGCTTTTTGTGGTATTGCAGTTTCTGATTTCTCCGTATTATCATTAAGGTGTCACCGCCCTCATCTGGTGTGTTGACTAGCCTGTACTGCTCTAGATTATGTAATTACTGGCTTGTCATGCTATTTTCTTTTTGGATCTATCCGTCATTACATTGAGGGGTCAACACCCTCTTTGGAGTGTTGGCTTATCCAGTACTGTTCTAGATTATGACACTATGGCTTTTATTTGTCTCTGCTGTCTATAATTTGTAAATCTCTCTGATACCCGAGAAGGGGATGTTTGTGCTATATAAAACTTTTAACTCAAAAATAAGTAAATTTGGACAGAGGCTTGCAGAAAGCCTTCGATACCCTGACGGAAGCCATGTGTACAGCACCTGTACTTGAGGCACCTGATTTTTCCAAGCAATTCATCCTGCAAATGGGCAAGTAAGAGCACGGCATAGGGGCAATGTTAGCTCAGCTGAATGAGGTGGGCTAGATCAACTGGAAGCCTTCTTTAGTAGGCGTCTACTTCCACAGGAGAAGAGGTGGACGGAATTTGAAAGAGACATTTTTGCTGTGATCTGGGCACTGAAGAAGTTGAGACCATACCTGTTTGGGACTCCTCTCCTGGTTCAGACAGATCACAGGCCCCTCAAATGGCTCAGGCAGATGAGGGGTGAAAATCCCCAACTGTTGAGGTAGTCCATCTTCCTACAGGGAATCTCCACCCCCAGAGTAAAATCTCCACCCGGTGGGGTGGAGATTTTGCCTGAGTGCAGAACTTCAGCCTCCAGTGCAGAAACTCCATCTTAACTGAGTGCAAAAGTAAAAATACTACTCGTAACTTATGTTTGTGAATACCGAAAGTCACAAACTTAGACTTTTGGTCTAAGTTTACCTTTGTGAATCGGGCTCTGAGTGCCTAAACTACTTAGGGATAATTTGATTTGTTTCATTGTAAATCTTTCTTAAAATCACCTTGTTAGCTGATTCAGAGTGATGGGAGATGTGTGGAACAGTATGCTTCCAATGCATATATTTTGTACCAAAGTTCACTTTTGAAGCAAGCACAGTAGGTCCAATTTATGACACACATTGTCAAGACTGGCACACACATTCATCACTCAGTAAATGAAGGATGAAAACGTATGTAGATGATACTTTTAGACAAAGGCACATGAGTGGTAAGTGAAGCGGTCTTCTTGTTTAGCATACATAGAGGGATGGTTCATGCTATAAACTGATAAAAAAACTTTCACATGTTTCTTTTACTTTAGATAAAGGATGTTGAGGAGAAATTCCAACAGCTCTTAATTGATAACAACATGAAACAAGAGAAAGGTCTGGAATCCCAGGAAATTGGTGACCGGATGAAAACACTACAACAGTACCTTGTAGCCCAGTTCCTGATGAAGAAGGGCATACCCATATGGTGTCATAGAGGTTTGAATAACGCCTTTTATGTTGAGAATATTTCACTCACTGAACAGTTGAGTCTCCTTAAAGCAATAATACAGGTAACACTGAAAGAAGACGAGATGACACATTACACAGATGAAACAAATGACATAGCTACCTTTCGTCTCCACATCATAGATGTACTCTACAACACGAACAAGACCTTAGCTGGAAAACTATCGAGAGCAGTCTTTTCTGAGCTTTCCAGATCCAGCCAAGACTTTATTGAATACATATTATTCAATGGAATATGGACCCCAATCCAGGCGGTTCGATTCACTCTAAACGTCCAGGAGAGCAGGGTTTCGCAAGAGAAGTTGGAGGCCATCCTCCAACGTGTACAGACATACCAGACTGATTTAAACACGACCATTGCATCTTTGAAGGAGCAGGATCCTGTGCTGCTTCTACAGCAACATGTAAAGAATGAGAAGGACAAGGATTTAAAAACCATACTAGCGGAAATGAGAAAAAACAATCATCCTGAAAAGGTTCTTTCTATCCTGGACCAAGTTCTCAGTGAAGTTGGAGCTCGGCTTCCAGCATATCAAACCCTAGATCTGGATGAAGCGATGAAGAAAGAAGGTATAGCCATGACAAGATCGATCAGCTTTGAAAATCCTGATATTGAGACACTGGTTAAAATTTTGATTGGTTTGTGTGTGGCTGTTCAGGACACCACGACTATTGTAACTCATTCGGGAGAGAAGCTTGAGGGCTATTTCCCACGCATGACTCAGCTCGCATCTCTGTTGACTCTGCTAATTTCTAAAGCCCCTGCATGCAATGGTTGTCTTTTGGAGATCGCTACCGGAGAGGGCAAATCTACCATTGTGGCCATGCTCGCCCTTATTCATGCTATCCGTGGAAAGAAGGTTGATGTTATCACAAGTTCACCAGTACTTGCCCGTCGTGATCAGGAGGAATGGAGCAAACTGTTCAAGATGTTTGATTTCTCTTGTAGTGTTGTACCACCTCCAGGGTTAGATGAATGTACTGACTCAAGAGAAATTGACAAGGCAATTAAAAAGGCTTATGCAGCTGATATTGTGTACGGTACTGTCGGGAACTTTGCTGCTGACATTCTAAAACAAGAGTTTGAAAAACGCAAAACCAGAGGAGATCGGACCTTTGACATAGCCATTGTGGATGAAGTGGACTATATGACCTTAGACAGCGGCGTCCAAGTCACATATCTTTCACATGCAGCAACAGGAATGCGGCACTTAGAACAACTGCTGGCAGCTGTCTGGGCAAAAATATGCACTTGCCAACGCATCCAGGAGGCCAAAACTGGTGACATTCTTTGGGCCACAGGAACACAATACTTTCACAAAGTTGCTGCAGCAGCTGTCATGGGGCCGAACACATCAGAGCATTTTTCCGCCCTCGACATTCTAATGCCGGGACTGCAGCTGGGGTTCTTCACTGAAGAGGATGTGAAGAAGCTTGAAACCACCCTTGTTAAGTCTGTTCAGCCAATCATGGAAGAACCACAACATTCTGCAATCAAAGAACTCATGGATAAACTTGGACCTGAGCAGCAGCGAGATCTCTTGTCTATATTTCAGAAAGTTCTTGAAGATGCCATTGTTTTTCAATTTTATGAGGTAAAGGATGGTAAAGCATCTGAATTTGAGATGATTTCCTCATCGGACAATAAATCCACATCTGATCATGACAAAATTTGCCTTCTTCTCCAGGAACATGGCTGTGCCTGTGTGGTGATGAGCGACAAGGACCTGATACAAGCGGCCGTCACTGAACTGGAGTCACGAATACGCTTCTCAGATACCTATCAGCCACCAGATAAAGAAGAGCTGAATGAAGAAAACTTTATTCTCCTTCCAGCCTACCTGAAGGAATATACCCAGAACAGAATGAAGGTCTTTGTGGAAAATGCTATGAGGGCCCTAGTAATGGAGAAGGATCGAGAGTACATGATAGAATCAGCCACAGACACAGTACAAGCAAAGCCCACCTCACCCATCCACGAATACCACTCCATCATCCCAGTGGACTTCAAAGCCACCGGTGTGCTTGAGAAGAACAAGCGCTGGGGTGACGGCTTACAGCAGTTCCTGGAGATGAAGCACCAGCTGGCAATATCACCACTGTCCAACGTCACCAACTTCATGTCAAATTTCCATTTCCTTCAGCGATACACTAAAGGCACAGGCATGTTCGGGGTCTCTGGGACCCTAGGGGATGAAGCAGAGGTTGAGTTTCTTAAAAAACACTACAAAGTATCCTGCTATGTTATGCCTACTCACCGCCATACTAAGAGGACTGAGCTACCAACTCTACAGGTAGTAGGAGGCCATGAATCCTGGATCAAAAGTATATGTGAACATGTGAAGGAGCGCACAAGTCCAAGCCAGTGGGGCAAAGGCCAAGCAGCTTTAGTTGTCTGCGAAGATGTGAAAACAGCTGATAATCTACAAAAAGAGTTAATAGAATTAAAAGCTGTTGCGAATCCAGATAAAATAACCTTGTACACCAGAAGTGATACACACAATATTGAAAAAAGTATCTTTGCTGCAGGAGATGTTATCATTGCCACAAACCTTGGTGGAAGAGGCACAAATGTGAAAATCACTAAAGATGTAAATAAAAGTGGAGGACTCTTTGTGATTCTCACCCACTTTCCTACAAACATGAGAGTGGAAAAGCAAATATTTGGCAGGACCTCTCGAAAAGGAAGCCCTGGAATGGTCCAAATGATATTAAACTATGATGGCCTGCTGCCCTCCTATCAGGACAAACCTATTGAGGTGATGAGACATGTCAGAGCAGAATACCATAAAAGACACATCACAGAAATGGAGTCTAATGAGCTCCTGGAAGTAGAGATGCGGGAGAATCTGTTTCAGATGTTTTGCGAACATCTAGACATTTTTCAGCGTAATTACAATAAGGTGGAAAAACAAGACATCTACATGTCTTCTGCTCTCCTGAACTTTGGTGAAATCTTTGGTTCCTCTAAGACGACAAAGTTAGATTACCGCCCGGCTCTCAATGCATTAAAGGAAAGATGGGCTCTTTGGCTCACACTACATGCGAAAGACATAGATGAACATAAGGACATCGATGAGCTAAAGACAGACCTTGGCCAAGTGATCCACAGGAGAGTAGAAAGCCTCCTGCGAGGAGAATCAGATAACTTCTACGATTTCATCAAACAGGCTATGGATCGCATGTACCTCCACACTCAGAACAAAGCATCGGATTATGGGGCGCTATCATTCTGGCAGAAAGCAGAAAAGACTGATCGGGTGTACCGTGCTGTCTCACTCTACAATCAGGCCTACATTACAATTAATCTGGGTCAGGAAGGATATAAGCAGAAAGCCTTGGATCTTTTGAATGAATCTAAGAAAATGATCAAAATCTATGTATCTGAGGTGTCGAACACCAACGTTTCCTGCCAGATGTCCTGCTTAGCCAAGTTTGAACCTCACAACAGAGACGATCCCAACTTCACAAAACAAATGCAAACCCGGATGAGCCTGTTCAAGTCCTGGATCGACTACATCGATAAATCCATTGCAAAGCTAACTGAGTTCCAACAGAAACAGAATAATGCTATCACTAAGGACCAAGCTGTATTCTCTATGGCCAATGATGATAGTCCTATAACCACTGACGAGCTTATTGTGCTGTATGACTACGGCCTGTCCTTTGTGTTTGAAGTCGAGAAGAAGCCAGAATTCTGCATCAGTGCTCTAATTTGCTTTATAATTGGGGCTTTGCAGGTCCTCGCTGGGGTTCTTGTCTGTGTTTTCACCTTTGGGACGGCTAGTCAGTTTGGAATGGGTCTGATTTCCGAAGGTGTGTCAGATATGATATCAGGGATCGAAGGGATGATAAAAGGGGCATTCAATTGGGCAGAATGGGCAATATCCAAGGCCATTAGTATTGGGCTATCGCTCCTAACTGCAGGATTTAGCCTCATTAAAAAGGCAGCACAGGCTGTTACGAAAGTGACAAAAGGTCTACTCAATGGAACCAAAACATTTGCATCTCTTGCTGATGACATCATTCGCTCTGGAAAAGCGATAGCTTCTTCCGTTAAAACATCTGCAACATCAGCCGCCTCTGCCATGTCCAAAGAGGCTCTGTCCAACTCCATCAAAACCCTCGCCTCGAGTTCTGCCATGAAGAACAACTTTGTGCAGGCAGTGAAGTACACTGGCCAAGAAATGGCCAAACAAGGGGCTCTGAGAGCTGTAGATTATGGCATGGATGCAGCCCTCGAAACTATCTTCAAGAAAATATTTGAAAAAGCCTTCAAAGACATGATAGCAATGTCAGTAAAGGGGCATGAAGCTTTGAAACAAACAATGATAAAGTTTATAATTGCTAATGGGGTGCCGGAGAGTGCCCTAAAAACAGAAAACCCAACGACCTTTCAGTTTCGAGAAGCCCATAAACAGATCATGAATAGTGTAATAAAAGGTGTCTGCAGTTCTGCAGTCAGTCACATCGCTGATGATCACAAAATCCTGATGAAGTTTTCCAGTTACCTCAACTCCATGAAAGGTGGCATTCTGGAAATCCTGGAGGAGGCCAAGGTGAAAGGAACCTTCCTAAAAGGGTTCAAGCTCAGTGTTGAAGTTGGAATCAAAATGGCTGATTTTGTGCAGATGATAAATTCTGCCCCAACTCAAGATGTGATTGAAAATAGAGTCATTCCGTTTATAATCAAAGAATGTAATGGGCTCCCTTCTGCTGCCGACTATAAGGACGATGGACGCCGCAACTTTCCAATTGTAGAGACAACGAAAGTACAAATGTTGGAAATAATATCCAAAGAACTCAATGATAACTTTGTTGATTTGCTTTCGAGCTCCCTAACAAGTTTTGTAATTAAACCTTTGCGAACAGAAGTGAATAAGCATGTAGGGAAAACCATAGCCAATATTCTTGGAGGAAATAAGACTGAGAGATTCTTCATTGAACAAAAACACAAAAGCGATATGAAAAAGACACGAGTTGAGGGAGCAAAAGCTGAACTGACAGAAGATGAGAAGAAAGAGATCAATGATTATGTGAAGAAAATGCAGGATGCCAGCCATCCAGCCACAGAGCTGGACCTGAACGTCCTCACCAAGAGTGACCTTATGGGGGGAAAAGGAATCAAGATCATCATGGTGGATGAGAATCAGAAGAAGATCTCCACAGAGGTCTACCCGGGCAAAGACTCCACAGCGGGTGTCATCACCCTCCAGTTGCAGAAAGTAAAGGAGAACGATGAAGGGTAAGATGTTAACAGATAATTAATGTATCTACTCATAAGGATTTGTTTGATTTTTGTTATTTATCTGCCGACTATTTTCTAAATAATGTAGATCATTTTTAGGAAAAGCTCTATCACCAATAGAATACTGATCAATGAATACATGTCAATTGGAATGAGTTGGGCAGTCTGCGTTGGCAAGCACTTATAGCCTGCGCTGATGGCCTTCACTGATATCATCCACCGATATCCTGCACTAATATCTTTCACTGATAGCCCTCAATCACAGCCTTCACTGATAGCCTGCACTTCATTATAATGCTGCCCATCGGTCTCCCTGAACCATTACTTTATGAATCCTGAGGGTCACTGCAGTCCTCCCACTGAACACAGTACTCTCTGCTAGTTGGCATCTAGGAAAAAGAATAATACATTCATGTTCAAACTGTTTTATGACAAATGGATGTATTTAAGGGCATGCTTTCTGGTAGGTGGGTGGCCTGCTAACCCATCACATCGGCAGAGTCTCTGATAGACTAGTCAAAACATGTCCCCAGGACTTAAAGATGCCAGCTGGCTTGACCGGCAGGTTCCAACTTTCAGTAAACATAGGCTGCTACTTTCAGTAAACATAGACTGTTACTTTCAGTAAACATAGGCTGCTACTCTCAGTTAACATAGACTGTTACTTTCAGTAAACATAGGCTGCTACATTCAGTAAACATAGACTGTTACTTTCAGTAAACATAGACTGCTAGTTTCAGTAAACATAGGCTACTACGTTCAGTAGACATAGACTACTAGTTTCAGTAAACGTAGCCTGCTAGTTTCAGGAAACATTGACTGCTACTTTCAGTAAACATAGACTGCTACTTTCAGTAAACATAGACTGCTAGTTTCAGTAAACATAGGCTACTACGTTCAGTAGACATAGACTACTAGTTTCAGGAAACATTGACTGCTACTTTCAGTAAACATAGACTGCTACTTTCAGTAAGTATAGACTGCTAGTTTAAGAGAACATTGACTTCTATTCGGCCATGAAAGGGAAGATGGTCAGCTGTCATTTATTTCTGTGTGGCAGAACAAATCCCAGATAAGATGTATGTTTCTGTAATATAAATAAAGAATTACCTTAACATGCAGGGAGCTGACTTTATACTTGAAAGACCTTTTTGTTCTTTACCTGCCTGTTTCTGCTAGGCAAGAAAAAGTTGCTTTGTTTTGGCAACACTTTCTAGACATGGTGGGACTTCCAATGCAAAAACAAAAAGACTGGGGCCCTTACTGGGGTGGACCATTGGCTAATGTTTTTTTTACATCATACTGATCTAAGGCTCCACCATCAGAAAATCATTGGCTCCTCCAATTCTAAGCATCTAAGCAGACAGGTAATGTCAAGACGCAACTTGTCTTCTGACTAACATCTACCAGTAGATGCAGCTTGCAAAGGGGCCCCACCCCAGCTACTTATGGCTGATTTCACAATCATATCTAAAGTTGATCCAACAATCATTTGGGTGTTCCACACCTGCATGTGTTCCAGCCACCACAATATTTCCATCCTTGCCTACTCTTAGAGAAAAGCTTCCTGCAAACAAAGCCGACCCTTTCGAAGGTGTTGGCTCTTTAATCAGTTCAGGGCCTGGTAATGAAGAGGCCCCAGGAAGATGGCTTGAATAGAGTTAGGGGGAGGATGTGGCATACTGGTCAGAGCTGGCGACTTTGGAACTGTGGAACCGGTTTCGAGCCTGGTGTAGGCTCAACATCCTCTGATAAAATCATTCAATCTCCCCGTGGCTATAAAAAGAAAATGAATGTGTTGTGTGCAGTAGCAGCTCCTGGAGGGAGTGCTGCGGGGCGGTGAGGCGTGGCGGGGGAGGGGCAGGGTGGGAGGTAGTAAACTCCGACATATGGCCGAACGGAGGTAAGTACATAAATAAATAAATAAAATGAATTACATTGCGCACGCTGCATCGCCATTTGGCGTAGCAGCGTGCGCAATGTAATTTGTTTTATTTATTTATTTATTTATTTATGTACTTACGTCCATTCGGTTGTATGCCGGAGTTTACTAACCCCACACCCTGCCCCTCCCTCGCCCCACCGCCCCGCAGCACTCCTTCCAGGAGCCGCTACTGGTTGTGTGTAAAGCACTCCAATACCTACTGGTCGAGTTTGTGCTATATAAAGTATTCAAAAAAGAGAATTCTGAAGTAAACAAAAAAGTGACATATGGAATGCTTGATATAATCTCAGCCACTGGTAATTACTCCAGCCGCATCCCACTCCATCATTATTTTGCACAACATGCCACATCAGTATGAATTCAGCCATATGCAACTCAGACTTGACCCTGTTCCAATAGAAGAGTCCAGCTCGAACTGCTGGGCCAGGTCCTCCCTGAACTGGAACACAAGCAACCCAAGACCGGTTTCACCTTTATTAGGGCTCACACGTCGGGTATAGATTGGTTCTAGTAGCACAAAAAGGGGAAGGATGGCATGCTTGAATTAATCTCATCCTCTAATAATAATTATCGGGCCTCATCCCGGTCCATCATTATTTTGCACACCATACCACCTATTGGATTAGGACCAAGACTGATTTGAACAATGCAGGTCTTTGCCTCAAGTGGCATAGTCGGCAAAAAGTGACAGTCTGGAATACGACCCAGAGCGATCACCAATAATTGAGATTAATTCAAGCAATTTTCCATCACCTTGCAGTTTGTGATTAAAAGAGGTAAAAATGCCCACCACTCTTGGCAGTTACTAACAAGGAGACCTTACCTATTTTCAGGACTTACCTGAGCTACTTTTGAATGGCTCTCAGCTTATTGTTTTTCAACACTGTAGTCTCCAAATCTATTAAATAATCTGAAAAGAGTTCCTCTCCCGGGTTCTTTTCCACTACATGTTGTGGAGGCCAACAAGAGGGCAATAGGATACCCTGGTATTTTGTAAATTGGCAAGGGAGATCATATCCTGTATCCCAAAAACTCCCCTCCCTCCAAATAATTTTTTTGAATGCATTTGGCATAACAGGTGGTTATTATTGTTGATAAGTGCATGGAGCCTGTTAGTAGCCATTTTTTGTTTTCTGATGAAAACATCTTTCCAAGGGATTTCAACCAACAATATTATGATTCCATTGACACTGTGATGAATCTGTTCTCCTTGTTCTTACTCAACTGTTAATCTCAACCATGTTACATGTTCTGGCCTGGACCTTATAGTCTTTAGGATGACCTGATTACCTCGTAGAGCCCAACCCCAATAAATGAGTGGTCCTTTCTGAGTGCCTTTTTAGTGAGTCATCATGCACGAAGAAATAACATGGCCCATTGAAAAAGATTTGAACCTGATTTCTGGATACTAACTATTTCGAGGATGGGCTTCAGACAATCTCTCTCCTACTAGCCTCAATGATGATGTCACCTCCAGATTTAGCCAGTGTATTCATGAACGTCTCAATGGCTTTGCTCCTCTACAAAGCAAAAGTGAAAAACCTAAACCCTTTGGTGATGGATTCCCTAAAGACCTCTTGAAAGAAAGAAAATGTTAGGAGTGTGGAAGATCAAGTCGAAATATTCACCCTCTGCTTCTTATCTGGACATCCTAGGTCAGTAGGAAGAGAAATATATTTAAAGCCAAGGCTACTCATATGAAATCTTTTACTATTGCTGGCTAGATCACAGGACATGTCTTTGATGTCATTAGAGTTGTGAATAATCCTCCCTCTTTTATGAGAGTACGAGATCCTGCTGCTAATTCTGAAGAAGTTAGTAAGTTTTCAATCAGAACCCCATCTCCACTGAACCTTCAAGACTCAGAGAAGAATCATATTGAAATCAAGATGAACTGGCTTCACTCTGGCTTGATATTGTAATATAATCTATGAGACATCATTACTAAATTAGATCCTGGGCATGGTTCCGGGGGAATGGGGCAGACCTGACTATCAGCTTCTAGCTTATTGGACCAAATTAGTGAACAAGTTTCTTATACAAGTGATGTTTCAGACTGCCTCAAATTTGGCCATGTGATTCCTTTACTAAAGCGTCCATCAGCCGAGTTGGGGGATCTCACCAACTTCCATCCTGTCTCAGATATTCCCCTTTGTGCTAATTTTACTGAAAGTTGTGGTGCAGCGCTACTCACACAGCACATCTCTGAACATAATAATTTGATGAGTTTCAATTGACTTCCATCAGGTCTGTAGCACAAAATCACCTTGCTCCAGATAGTCAGTGACACACTTTGCAGTCCTGATTCTGACATTTCTTGTCTACTTCGCCTTCTTAACTTAACTGCTGCATCTGATCCGGGGTGCCAACATGAGCTCAGGAGGATTCTGCATGGGTATTGATGGTGTATTCCTCAAACCTTTTCTCTTGATTTGACTACTCAGTGTAAGTCCTGGGTGCTATGTGGGTCTATTGAATGCTCTTTTAGATTGCCTGGGCAATATGCTCAGAATATTATTCTTGAAAGGTAACAGGTGTCTATTTCAGAGGGTCACTGCTAAAATGAAAAAAGCAACAAGGGACAAATGATGTGTTAGACCTGTAATTCTACGGGTGGTCTTCGCCCAAACCTTTTTCCTACGGACCTCCAAAGTTCCTTTTTTGTTGGCCTTAGCACTGTTAACCAGTGCTAGAGTGCTTGTGCTCATTCCCCTAAACATGACTTTATTGGCATATTTAATCCACTTATAAGTGCCTTGTGGAGTGGTATACCATATACACAGTGCCTGTAAATTAAATGCTACTAATGGGTCTGCAGCACTTATCATGCCACCCACTTAAGTAGCACTTCAAAACATGTGCCAGGCCTGCAATCGCAGGCTGAATGCATTTTTAAACTGCCATGTCGACTTGGCATATAAACCCCCTTATCAAGCATAAACTCCCCTTTTATTGCAAATAAGTCACACCTAAGGTAGGCCCTTGGTAGCCCATAGGGCAGGGTGCTGTGTAATTAAAAGCCTGAACATGTACTTTTACGTTTTACATGTCATGGTAGTGAAATACTCCTAAATTCATTTTTCACTACTATGAGGCCTACCCCTTCAATGGGAGATTCCTTATTACATTTAATAAGCTGCAATTGCTAATCAGCCACTGTTAGAAATGTGATCTCTGGTTGGCTAAGGCTTGAGCCAAAGCCAGGCAGAGACCACCACTCTAGTCAGGGCAAGGGAGTTACACGCTGAAGATAACCCCTGCTCACCCCCTTGGTAGCTTGGCACGAGCAGTCAGGCTTATCCCAGAGGCAATGTGTAAAGTGTTTGCGCAACCCACACACAGCAACAACATACTAGGCACACCACAAAAGGAACTCCACACAAGGTTATACATAAAAATAGCCTTTGTATTATCCAAAACACATTAGAATAGTAATCACACCATATACACTGTGCCACTGGCACTAGACAATATTTACAGGGGATTATATACACATGACAGGGCCAATTGGGCCACTGTCAGAACCATCACAAAGCACAAATAGTAAATGTAGAACAGAACCAGTAATTACTGGCAAAATACTGTACTCAGCATTATATCCTGCAACATAAATCACACTATGCAATAAGCATCACCTTAGGCGTAAAACACATTATGCGCCAACCTCATAAGCAGAAACACATTATGCAATAATATCCTCACCAGCATAAACACATTATGCAATAACCTCATAAGCATAAACATCAGAGGCATAAATCATGGTGCATAAATCACATTTGTCATAGGCACCACATAAATCACATTAGGGCCTGGCGCCCTACGAACCTACTACTGACCCCCTGGCCAACTGGCCGTCTCTCTGGGGCTCAAATGCCCTATGTCCAAAATGTCAGGGCTTGGCTGCCAATGCAGCAACATCAAAGGGCCTGCAATGCGCTGGGGCAGGGAAGGAGTGTACCTAACTCCCTTCTCAGCAAATGAATAAAAATGCCCCCAAAGAAATAAGGGCGCTGGCACTACTGTGCCTCCTGGGTCCCCACCGGGACTCTTCACAAATGATCTGGCCTAAACATTGCAGCTGCCGCTAACTGTGGTGCAGCTGTGAAGAAAATTAGCACTGGCACCACTGTGCCGCCTGAGCCCCAACCCAGGAACCTTAGAACAAAACGTGCCCCCTTGGTAGAGCTGCCTGCTATGGTGGTGCAGCTGTGAACGAAGACAAAGAGGCACTGGCACTTCTGTGCCCTCTGGATCCCCACTGGGTTTCTACAAAACAAATGTGGCCACGTTGGAGCGGCCCGCTTTCCTGCGGGACCGCTCAGGCACCAACAAGGTGCAACACCGAGCCCCCACTCACCGGGCTCTCTGGGGGACTCTGTGGCGTCTCCTGGTCGTGGTCGCGGCAGCCTGAGGAGCCTGCAAGGCTCCCATTTCACTGGCCTTCACCCGGTCCCTCTCCTGGGACACGGGACTTCGGAGGAGAGCCCGCGAGGCTCCGGACGGCCTTCTGCGGCGGGCGGGTCTTCCTCTCCCTGCTCCTCCGGATGGCTCCTGAGCCCCGCCCACAGTCAGGCGGACTCTGCCTGGCTTCCGGGTCGGGCCGGCGGCTTTTCTTTATTGGCCGCAATGCGGGGTGGGCACCCGTCTTAAACCAAGACCATTGCGGGGTGGGCACCCGCCATCAAACCAGCATAAATGCGGGGTGGGCTCCTGCTGGAGAGCACAAATACACGGGGTGGGCACCCGCTCGTTAGAGATGCAGAAACGCGGGGTGGGCACCCGCGGTTAAAATAGGCATAAAGCGGGGTGGTCTCCCGCTCGAGCACACCATGCGGGGTGGGCACCCGCTATTAAAATAGCATTAGAGCGGGGTGGGCACCCGCTTCTAAAGAAGCACCGAGGGGAGTCCCACACGCCGGGATTCCCTCGCAGCCTCGCGCTGCAGACGCCAGCTTCTCTTGTCCTGGCCACAAACAGATACCGCTCTCCAGAACAAAAGCAAAGCGCTCACAAGGCGCTAGAATCCAAAGTCCAGGGCAAAGTTCTAGGGGCACAAGGCTGGGCCCAGGCAGGCCAGCACACAGGGCCCTCCAGCAGGGAGGCAGTCCCTCGTGGCGGTTCCTCCTGGAGCCCAGCAGCAGCAAGCCCCCAGCACAAGAACAAGCACACCTTCATGGGGTCACAGCCCCTATATGTATACTGCATATTTGCTTTGTCTGCCCTGGCACAGGGCTTGGGGGAACCAGCAAAAACTGGTTCAGGGGGGAATTGGAGCACTTTGTTTACAAGGCTCCTCTTCCCCTTTGTCAGGTGGGGGCTCGACATCAGACACACCACAGGGGGCGGAGCCAGCATTGTACAGGCTAGGCACAGACCTATTCAGGGACCAGGGACTTCTTCTCCCACTTCTCCAAATGCAGATGTCCCATTCAGCCTAGTGCTGACTCATCCTGCCGCTCCTGGAGCCACACATACCTCACCAGCCCCTGTCACTCAAAAGCCAGACATGCCGTTCACATCAGGCAGGCAGACACATAGCATACAGAAATGCCAACTTCTAAAAGTGACATTTCTAAAATAGTTATAATAAATCTGCGCACACCATTGCGTAGCATTTATTATCACTATTCCGAATATACCAAACTTGACCATGCTGCTCCTCTCATATCAGGAATTACCACTGAAACACTTATCAGGGAATCCCCAATGCATTCCTATGGGAGGGCAGCCTCACAGTAGTGAGAAACCAAAATGGATGTTTGTACTACCAGGACATGTCACACACTTAAGGTACATGTCCTACCTTTTACCTATAATGCACCATGCCCATAGGGCTAGCTAGGGCCTACCTTAGGGGTGACTGAGATGAGGCAAAAGGGGGGGTTACAGACATGGCACACACTTTAGGTGCCACGTCACAGCGGCAGTAACACTGCGCGCACATGCCCTGCAATGGCAGAGGCCTGAGATAGGTTTGAAAGGCTACTTTGGTGGGTGGTGCAATCAGCGCTGCAAGCCCACCAGTAGCATTTAATTTACCAGCCCTGGGTATATGAGATACCACTTTACAAGGGACTGACAGGTAAATTAAATAGGCCAAACAGGTGTAGACCAATCTTACCATAAGAAACACAGAGAGCACATGCACTTTACACTGGACAGCAGTGCTAAAGTGCCCAGAGGCCTAAAACCACCAACACCATGTCAGAAAAAAGGCTAGGAGGAAGGCAAAACGTTTAGGGATGAACCTGCAAAAAGGGCCAAGTCCAACAGCCACCTTCCAGAAGAAAAGCATCAGGACCTTCAAACCCATGTTTCAGTGCACTACTGGACCTGCAGAAGGACTCACAGAGGTCTGCCTACTGCAGTGACCTACTGTGCACTCTGCCAGACTGATGGTTTACCTGGAAGGACTGCTTTGCTGCCTGGAACCTGCCTTGAACCCTCAGAGTCCAGCCCTGCTGTTGAGCCCTGAATCTTCACCTGCACTAAGAATTGCCTTAAGTGACTCCAAGGGGCAGTTTGCTGGCCTCCTGGTCTGAGCAACAGAGACATTAAAGGCTGCCATCATCTTGAACCCACACCTGGACCCAGCCTGAGTGACTCCTGGACCCACAAAAGGGGTCCTACTAGTCCGGGACCCTTCGTTGTTATGCTAAATGTGCCTAGGTGGTCAATTTCCAAAACTGAGGACTTAGACAAAATTTGGCTAAAAAGTGCCCTGAGAACCAGGAAGAGACTAGGACCAACCTGCTCGCCTATCTGCCCGAGGTACATGCTGGTCAGATTGTCTGTACAGCTTCTCCCGCTGTGTTCTTCTCCACATCAGAAAATCTGTTTCAGTGAATCTTTGCCAAAGGGGTACTGACCTTGTGGAACTTTCTTTGGCTACAGCCCTTTGCTTCCTCCTGCTGGAGGTTTTCGACTTCCATTTTCGATGACTGAATCTGCACATAGAAAGCTTCACTGCAGCTTCAACCCAAGTCAGCCTGACAATAAAGATCCCTCCTCGAACCCCCCCTGCAGCCTTGCCCCGCTGAACTTTACCTTCTCAGACAATTTTCTGCAAGAACTTTTCTAAGTCAGAGATAAGCGCTGACCAGCGTCAAACCACTTCTCGTAGCCAAACCATGCTTCATCACAGTCGGCCTTAACTTTCGACTTTGACCGGGTCTTGTGTGACTAGATGTCCACGGTTGGCACTTACATCTTTCAGCTCTAGTTTTTATTAATAACTTTTAAAATTCCTAACTCTGGTTCTCCTGATTGGAGTTTTGTCATTTTGGGGTCAAATAATTTAATAAAATGTGCTCTATTTTTATAAATTGGTTTGGGATTTTTTATTGTTGTTAAACTTGGCTTTTTCAGCGGGTTTACCCCAGAATGTTTGGCCTCCTGTTTTTGTTGGTTTTAGGACTCTGGGCCCTTTACCACTACTATACAGTGCTAAAGTGCATATGCTCTCCATGTAAATTGTGTTTATGGATTGGTTTTTCCATGTTTGGCTGATTTGATTTACTGTTAAGTCGCTGGTACAGTGCACTGTGTGTGCCCAGGGCCTGTAAACCAAATGCTGCTAGTGGGCCTGCAGCACTGGTTGTGACTCCCACACATGCAGCCCTTCAAAGGGTTCTCAGACCTGCCACTGCAGTGTCAGCGCGCACTTGTGACTGCCATATCGACCTGGCAAGAGCAACCGCTTTTAAGGTTCCCCTCAGGAAGGCCCAGGGTACCCCCATGGGCAGGGTGCACTAAAAGTGAAAGGTAGGACATATACATGTGACATGTCCTGATAGTGAAATACAGTTTATTTCGTTTTTACTATTGAAAGGCTATCTGTCCCATAGGAATGAATGGGAGTGCTTTGTAACATCTTACAAGCATAACTTCCCATTGGGATAAGATAGAGAAATGGAGTTTGGGCTCTCTGAACTCAGAATGTAATAACACATCTTTTAGTAAAGATGGTTTTGAAATTGTGTGTAACATACAACAGGGTCTCAGAGGGTATTATTTGTAAGACAATTTCTAAGGGAGCAAAATTAATTGCTATGAGCACGGAAGCAAAAACAGGGAGACAATAATTTGCAAAAACAAAGAGAGACTTTCGAATATATTACATCATATATTTAAATTTAAAGACAAGAAAAGCACTGTGCTACATTGAAGAGCTCATGAAATAGTGAACGGCGCAAGTGACACGTGAGGAAGTATGTACAGCGGACAAGGGGCGCATACAAAGCAAATTATATACAAGGTGTATTCGTAGTAATGGCCATACAATGAATGCAAATAAATACAAGGTGATTTAAATGGGCAATCACGAGAAAGGCACCGTAAATTTTGCTGTAAAGTCGACAGCGTTTCGGCCTATATGCAATGTTAGCCCATCATCAGGACTAGTTTACAGGCAGTTACAAAACAGTGCTGTGGGGGAGAATAAAAACACTCAATTGTGGACCAAGGTAGTGGATGACAAGAGAAAAGGGAAAGGCCATGATGGCAAGGAACTGAGCCAAAGCGGGAGGTCTATGACAGGTAAGACGCGACAGCTGAACCCAGTAGTGGGCAGGAGCTGGTGAGCACACTGGGAGAAGAAATACTGCGTGTCTAGGCTCAAAGAGAAGGGAAGAAGTGAAACTCGGCGACGGGGTGAGGGGAATTTGGAATAAGCAGGACAACAAACTCCCCCAGGCATTAGGAGGGAGAAAAGAGCCATGCGTGATAATATGGCCAAAGACATGTTCCACAAGGAACCTGACATAAAAATAACAACCAAAACAATAAAACCTGCACTAAGCAACAAAAAAGAAAATCCACAAGAAATGATTGGAATGTTCTCAGAAAAATGGGGACTAAAATATGTTTCAGAGTGGCGTTGATCATGACAAACTACATGGGGACTATAGTTCATTGAGACACATTAACACTTTTCAAGTGCTGTCCTTCAAAAGGATGAAACATGAATTGAGGGAAAGAAACTCTGTAAAATCTTGTATTGCAAATTTCTGGTTATTCCCATTGGAAAGTCAACCCTTTTGGAATGGATAATTTGCATGATGAAGCCCCTGCATTCGAGGAAAATATCTTGAATTGTTTGTAATAATCTCAGCCATGTGTAACTACTCTGAAGTGCAGTTAATTGTTTTTTTGCCCTATATGGAAACTCAAACAGGAACCAGACGTACTAAAATCAGACTCCAACAGTAACATTCCGGCTCACACTACAGACCAGATGTCCTCTGAACCAGAACCCAAGCAACCTCAGACTATTTTCAACCCGTTTAGGCCCGATCAGTAGGATGGAGTTTGGGTCCTATGGGACAGTGAACATGGTCTGTGAGTCCCAAGTAAAAGTGTGTCTGCAGGTCTGCTGTCACAGCCCTGCATGAGCACCCAGTCTGCTCGAGAGTGACTCCTGCACACACCATGTGCTGCAGAGCCACACCTCCCCCTTAATGTAAGTAAGTCACTCTTAAGGTTGTCCTCCTAAGCCCAGGAGGTAGAGTGCATGATGTTGAAGGTATGAATATATATGTTTATACATCTATACGCCTACAGTAACGCTGTAAAGAAAGATTTTGCTGTAAGTGACCAACGGTCAATAGAGTAACTTGGGCTAGCTACAGAGAAAACTCAAGATAGCCAGCTCCATTATAGAGCGACTGAATAATGTTGTGTTTGGTGTCAAACACCATGTTTTTTCACCCCAAGGTGTGGCTAGCCTTATGGAGATGTACGCTAATGTGAGCAATTAGTTATCCAGGAGGCGTACATCTCTAAAAGGCTAGCAACCTCTTTAGGGTGGGCTAGGAGGTCTCTACAGGCAAGGAAGGGTTCTGCCATGTTGGAAGACCCTAAATTAGAGGACTCTGGCTAGAAAGGTGATGTACACCCACAGGGGCGGGTTAGCTACAGGGACCAGTAGCCCATTTGCAACTGTCCCTCATGACCTTAATGTCACCTAAGCTAGGATTTAAGCAGCTCCCCTGACACAAGAACCTCAGTTCTGACTTTGAATCTGAGAAGAGGCACAAACAAGCCACCATCACTGAAAACAGGAAATTAGAGTCTGCTGTAGTGCGAAGAGAGGACACTTAAGTACTCTGAAGAGATCATATACTGGAACCCTGCGTTCACCATGTGTCCATGGCAAGAGCTCATTGCTCCCAGCATGAGGGACTCCAGTGAATGCCAGTAACGGAAGCAGACTTGCAAGGATTGGTTTGTCCAGTCCCCCTGCAAGCTGCAGGAGAAATGCAACCCGCTAGGCCTGTCGAGAGTGAGCCCAAAGAGAAATGGTGCCCTGCAAGCCTGGAGTGGTAGCTAAGATTTCACCAAGTTTCAAGCCTCTACTCCACTCCTGTTGCCCTCCAGCCACTGAAGTAACTGCAGATTACATTTGCTGCAGCCAACACTTGGTAATCGCCAGTCGGGTGATCGACCCCATGAACGACAGCAGCAGTGGACCCCATTCAGTACCAAGGACAGCCAAGTCACCTCTGAATCTGGGCTCCCTTAGCAACGTAACAAAGTAACGACTGTTGGAACTTTATCTAGGCTCCCGCATGAACTTATCCACAAGAGTGTTCATTTGAACTCACCCTGCAAGTGTCCAAGTGTCACCTGTGTTTTCCCACATTCATTTCAATGGGACCAGTTTCACTTAAAGTGCATCTATTTTTGAATGCTTTAAAAATTCACAGCTCCAGTTGTATGTGTAATACAAAGTTCATTTTGGTGTCTATATTCATATACATATGTACTCTATTTTTATAAATTGGTGTCAGATTTTTTTGGAGTTGTCTCAATTACTTATGCAGCATAAAGGTACTGTAAAATGCCTAACACATGTTCCTCTGGTAATGCCTGAATGCTCTTTGGCACACGAGCTAAGGATTATTGTTGTTGAATCCAAGGATCACCCACTGTGTATTGTGAGAATATTGCATTAAAAGACCCCCAGCCGTACCACATAATATTCCACCATGCATCACTAACGCAGTCATGGCCTGCAGTACTGTCTTTGAATTACGCTGGAGTAATCGGAGTCATTTTGGTAATTCCATGCTACTCTTTGAGACAAAAGTACAAATAATTACGTGATAACTCCTGCTTGCGTAAGTATGAGTAATTTGGGGAATACAAAGCCTACCACAAGAGCACATTTACTAGCGTGAGCGGGAGCTCCTGCTCGCTATTCGAGCTCTATTGCATCCGCTCTATTTCTTAGCGCAGAATGCTTCCTCACGTTCAGTTGAACGGAAGAGTGCATTTTGTGCTAAGCAAATAGCGATAAATGCTGGGAGTAAATTGAGGGTAAATCCTACGCCAACAGCACATTCAGTGATTGCAAGAGGCTGCTTTTGCTCTCTACTCACTATTCAAAATCTTGCTAAACGTAGAATCACACTTTTTGGGTAATTATGCAGAATCACACAGGATTCTTGGAAAAAATGCTTTATTACGCTACACTGAATTATGCGAGTTACTCCCATTCCTAGTCAACAGCTGTATACATCACCTCTTCTACCTTGCTCTGTCAATACCTGCACGCAGAGGACCAGCCTCTGCCCCAGGATTGTTTGTGTGGGACTACAAAAAAAGAGTCGTCATGAGAGTGCACATAGTTGAGTTACAGATCACAGGGTCCTGTGTTACACTTGAATCCTTGGACTATCCCCTCCCACTCATTTTCGTCAGTACTTCAAGCCAGTATAAATTGACTGCTCTTTGCACAAACTACCAGAACTTTCATTATCGCATTGGTGGTACAAATCTTAAAATGAAATGAAGTAAACTTATGGAAGCTCACAAATGTCCAAAGGTGTCAAGGCGCTAAAGACAGCACTAGACCAGATTATAGGAACAAACTCTCTTCCCATAACCTCCAAGGGACTGCATTTTATAAAGTGAAGAGACACGTTTTAAGGGCTTTCCTAGAAGCCATGTGACTTTTCAGACTAGTTACGTGATGGGACAGGGAATTCCATAATTTTGTAGTGGCCACTGAAAAGGATCTGCCTTCCCATCTCGCTTTTAAAAATTTGGGGACCACCACCAGATTCTGGACAGTTTGCAGCTTGGTCAAAGATGACTTATTGATATTCAGATAAAGCACTTTGCAATAGCCATGTCATGAGGATGTCAAGGGCAAGAACCACTACTTTATGCGCTGATACTGGGATATAAGGGAACATTGTGCGGAGGATCCTGATGATATTAAAACATGTAGAAACTGTCTGGTAAACCTGCAGATCAAAAGCGAGATGCTGGTCTACAATAACACCAAGATCTTAGCGGCTAATTGGTGGGTACCGGCGGCGATCCCTGCTTATCTCACCACCAGCTATTTTTCCGTATGGAGGGAGGGTTTGCTTCCAAAAATGATGACTTCTGTTTTGCCTGCATTTCATTTTAAGCAGTTAGTTCTCTTCTAATTGGCAACTTCCTTCCTGCAATTGTTAAAATTGATGGATATGGAATGTCTGACATCTGTGATAGAGACAATTATTTGTCTGTCATCTGTGTATCAGAGAGCCTGTAACCCAAAAGATTGAATCTATTTAGCCAGCGGGATACATATAGATTAAGCAATGTTGGGCTTGGGGATGATCGCTGAGGCACCCCACATGGCAGAACAAAAGAGGCCAACTTAAATAGGCTGTAGGTCACAATTTGAGGTCTCTCTGTGAGAGTCATTTATACCTAGTTGTAGTTGTCGATCTGTCAGAAGCGTCGGGGAGATGGGTTCAAAGGCTGCAGACAGAACCTATAGGACCGGTACCCCAGCCTGACCCACATCGACAAATGTTCTAATGCTGTCCACAGCTGTGACCAAGGCAGTTTCTGTGCCATGGCTGCTCCTGAATCCAAATTGAGACGTGTCCAGCAGTTGCTGTCCCATAATATAGGGCACGAGCTGGGCATTTAGATGTTTTTCTAAAATGTTTGTTGATATTGGGAGCATAGATATGGGCAGCTAGTTTTTTAGATTGTTGGGGGCTAGATTTGCTTTTTCAATAAAAGCCTAACTGCTGCTTCTTTCCACAAGCGTAGGTAGCATCCTGTGATTATGGCTCTTTTTATGATGGAGGTCAAGGCGGTGGTGATTGTGCTGGCTACTAGTTGCATAACTTTGGGAGGGCATGGCTCAAAAGGGGACCCAGACTTTATGTTAAAAAGATGGAACTCTGTTTGTTCTGCTGTCAATTGCGTGAAGGGAGAGAGGACCACTTTGTGCTCTGTAAATCTCTCTCTGCTTTCTATGAGATTTAACTTTGCCTGTGGATCAAAGTTTGTGGGATTCTGTTTATCATAAGTAGACAAATCAAATTCTGAATAGATGGTGGGAATCTTTGATTTAAAAATAGTTTGCCAACCTATTGCATAAATCCAGGGATCCTTACAAGTTGGTGGGGTCAGGAGAGGAAAAAAGGTTTACCACTTTTAATAACTCTCTAGTGGAGTTGGCAGAGTTCATTTTGTTAGTACAGAAGTTTGATTTCTCCTCTCTAATTGCTCATTTGAAATCCCTGATGAGGGCTTTTTGTCTCGTTCTTGTTGTCGACATGCTGTCTGAGCTGTCTGAGCCATCAGAGAACCATGGAGCTGTTGGCAGCTTCCTGTGCTTTTGAGTTGCCATAAGAGTGGCAACCAAGTCCAAAGCAGAACTGAGCCAGGATAAGAATTCCACCGCGGCCAGATCAAAATCCTCAGGGTCTGTCCTGTTTCTGGTTCTGAGGGCAGTGGAGAAGGTTTCCTCAGATGAGCCCTTCCAGTTTCATTTGACCACTCTTGTTCTAGTCTTGCTCAAGTTGTCTTGCATAGGCATCCAAGAGAGTGTGAAACCAACCAACTAAGGAGGGGCACTTTGCTAAGTTGCAGCAGTGGGTCATTAGAAGAGATTCCATCCAGTGTTTGTCCTGCACTATGTGTAGGAACATCGATGAGCTTGGAAAGACCGAAACAAGACATAGTGTCAATAAATGACATTGATTCTTTACAAGTGACTCCCTCTAAATGCAAGGTAAAGTCTCCCAATATTATAAAGTTAACTTTCTCTAGTTATGGTCCAATCACTTGACCTATTTCTAGGGAGAAGATCGATCTAGGGCCTGGGTGTCTATAAAATAGATGCCGGAAATGGATTTTGTGGGCTGTTTTTTGAATGAGAGGTTTAAGGCCTCACACGGAATCAAGCTCTGTACGGGTTCCATAAGGCAGTGGTACTTTGCTTTATGGATTATGGCTAGACCTCCTCATGTCTGAGTATTGTGTACCCCGGGTGAATGACGTCCACAAAGTTGGGGCCAGACAAGTCATGGGTCCAGGTTTCAGTAACTAGGACCCAGGGTTGCATGCCACAATGAATTCAGCAAATTCTATTTTACTTTTAATTAGAGCCTCAGCATTGATCAGGAAACCTCTATATTTCTCCTCTTTGGAGCTAGTCTCCTTCTTTAAATGCTCACTCTATAGTGTACTATTGGATTTATTAGGTGTGCTAGGTGTTAAAAAAAGTAATCCCAGTCAGGAGCCTGCATGATATGCAGGTCCGTTCTTCACTCTGATAGAGCTAGTTAAAACCAAACGGGGAACAACTTAGGGCCCAATTCCGATCACGCTAGGAAAGTCTTCCGTACGACTGGGATCCGGAGGGCTTTCCGAGTGAAACGTGCTTCTGGAGTCCGACCGAGTGAGTTCAATGCATCTGTATGCTTACGGACTCGGTTCGCTCAGACTCCCATTGAACTCTATGGGAGCCTGTGTACCGACTCGTACATAGGCTCCCATAGCAAAATGGGGTGGGTGGGGAAAAGCATACATCCTGTGGTGCCCGTCACACTGTGCATGCTTGGATCGGGGGGACCCATAGGCACCCCCGTGACAGATTCGGAGGGCCCCGGGTGAAGGGGGGGCCTACTACGGCCCCTCGATGTACGATTCCGACAGCCGTTTTGTCTCACTGAGACCGAGTCGATGCAGCTGTCCGAATCGTGCATCGCATTCGCTCGGTCGGAATCCAGCTCCATTGCGTGGCATGATTCCACTACAAACAAGTCGTATGGACTGGATCGGGTTTAGAAACCATTCGGTCGGCGCGTAAGCGATCTTCGCATCATACTTGCTCATTCGGACTTGTGTACAATTCGGTCGGAAACAAGGGCTATGAATCGGATCCAGAAAAGCCAAATCCGATTCGGAGGCCTTCCGAATGACATTGGACCCTAAATGTCTTACCATAGTTTCTTAAGCTCCAGAGTTCCAACCGTGAGTAACATAACAGTAGGGCCTCTTCAGCTGTGAAATGGCCAGGGGTTCTGGTGCATGGTGCAGTCCGTGCATGGATAGGCACGGATGGGCTTGCCTTTGGCACACCTTCAGCGTGCCAGCAACATGCTACTGTGTGCTTCCGCTTCGTGTCTGGTCACTCAGTGGCAATAAGTAGGCTTCTCCAACTTGGAGAAAATACCTAGACAGCTGCCTGCCCAAGATGGTGATGTATGATGTCAACCAGGAAGTAAGGCAGCTGGATGGACCCTCTCTGCAACAATCGGCTATGCCATGGCAGACAAGAGAATAATCAGGTGGAACAAACAGTATAGTCTAAAACCCCCACCTTGTGGAGAACGGCGCAAAAACAAGCACAAGAGCCAAAATAAGCAGAAATTAGCCTAAACAGTTTAAAACATTGAAAGCGGGGTGTGCAATGCAGCACTTGCCTCTCATCTAGCCACACTCATTTGCACTCATTGGCCTTAGGTAGGCATCTGCAACTGGAGAAAATGCCTAGACCGCTGCCTTCCCAAGATGGCTGTGGATAATGTCAACCAAGAAGTGGGGCAGCAGTATAGACTACCTTCGCAACAATTGGCTATGCCGTGGCAGACCAGAGAGTGATCAGATGGAGCGAACAGTATAGTCCAACCCCCCCCCCCACCTTGTGGAGAACGGCGCAAAAACAAGCACGAGAGCCGAAGTAAGAGACAAATCCTAAGAAGTTTACTCCCAAAAAACATCCCTGTCCTTAGTCCAGCCTGGGAGCGAATGATTGTACAAGAGGCCAATATCCTCTACATTCGAATGTCATTTGTGCACATATCAAATCTGGTAGAGATACGGCCCTCGTGGTAAGACGGCAGTGCCCCCATGTGCTTGTCTATGATAACTTTGCTTGAATTAATACTTAGATGTGACCTTGTGTGCTTTCCATTGATTGATGTGTGCCCTCCATGCCTTGCCACTACGATGGTCTAATAATTTAAAAATATAACAGTCCCACCTCAATTAGGAACAGTAACACAGCTTCCTATTCATGTACATTAAAACTGACTGGTCATACTTATGACAATTGTATTGCAGGACAGTGCTGCTCCGCCCGCGTCACAGGGAAGGGAAAGGAATTTGCTGTATTTGTCCAATCTGGTGCATTCCTGTCCTTTCCCCCTGCGCTAGCGCCATTTTGGCTGCCTAGTGCCAACGCAGGCGCCCTCGCACCATGCTGCAAGGATGCTTGTGTTGTAGGCAGGATTGTTTTTGTGATGGAAGGGGCACTTTCTTGCACAAAAAAATCCTAAGAGGCGTTTTCCTCTTTCTACTTGTGCTGCAGAATGCAGCACAAGGAGAAAGAGGACAATAAAGAAGAGAAATAAAAAGAATTCTCCTCGTTATGCTTCATCTGGGGAGGAGTACGATGTTACCGCATTCCAAAGTTTACAAGTCCTTGTAAATCTGGGAATGCATCAAAAACCATGGGACTTGCATGGGAACACCCACCACAACGTCTATGGAACGCCTCCCCTGCGCAGAGTAAGGCAACGCAGCGCCTATGGAATGCCTCCCCTGCGCAGAGCAAGGCAACGCAGCGCCTATGGAACGCCTCCCCTGCGCAGAGTAAGGCAACGCAGCGCCCATGGAACGCCTCCCCTGCGCAGAGTAAGGCACCACAGCGCCCATGGAACGCCTCCCCTGCGCAGAGTAAGGCAACGCAGCACCCATGGAATGCCTCCCCTGCGCAGAGTAAGGCAACGCAGCGCCTATGGAACGCCTCCCCTGCGCAGAGTAAGGCAACGCAGCTACTATGGAACGCCTCCCCTGCGCAGAGTAAGGCAACGCAGCGCCCATGGAAAGCCTCCCTTGCGCAGAGCAAGGCAACACAGCGCCCATGGAATGCCTCCCCTGCGCAGAGTAAGGCAACGCAGCGCCCATGGAATGCCTCCCCTGCGCAGAGTAAGGCAAGGCAGCACCCATGGAATGTCTCCCCTGCGCAGAGTAAGGCAACACAGCGCCCATGGAATGCCTCCCCTGCGCAGAGTAAGGCAACGCAGCGCCTATGGAATGCCTCCCCTCCGCAGAGTAAGGCAATGCAGCGCCCATGGAACGCCTCCCTTGCGCAGAGCAAGGCAACGCAGCGCCCATGGAATGCCTCCCCTGCGCAGAGTAAGGCAACGCAGCGCCCATGGAATGCCTCCCCTGCGCAGAGTAAGGCAACGCAGCGCCCATGGAATGCCTCCCCTGCGCAGAGTAAGGCAACACAGCGCCCATGGAATGCCTCCCCTGCGCAGAGTAAGGCAACGCAGCACCTATGGAATGCCTCCCCTCCGCAGAGTAAAGCAACGCAGCGCCCATGGAACGCCTCCCTTGCGCAGAGCAAGGCAACGCAGCGCCCATGGAATGCCTCCCTTGCGCAGTGTGAGAAGTTGGCCTGGCATATGCTGTCCACTAATTATAGTGGGCACCTTGTACCAGTCCAAACAACCCTTATTGGAGTTAGGTTAAAGACAACCTTTAAAGAAAGCTATCCTAGTGGTAGCTGTGGAGAGCAGCCTTCAGGCTAAGTCTTGAAGGAATGTAAAGCAGCTTGTTTTACCAGTCTATAATCTCTTGAGTGACCAAATGAAAGAGCACCACACCAGGTATATATTCAAAATATATGTATTTATTGCTAAACACACCCCTCTAGTCTCTTTATGAGGCTAGAGTTCGAAGTACACAAGTTATAAGTTATTTAAACACAGTAACAGCACAAATACACGTTTGGGCCCTAGGGGCGTACCAAACCATATACCAATAAAGTGGTATAAGAACCACGACTGAACTAGACACAGGGCCTAGAGCCTCTAGAAGTGCTTGGACCACAAGGAACCACCCAAGGTAGTGACACAGGGGACCCACGGGGGACGCGTGCAGTGTAAACACACAACCGCGATACGCCGTTTACTTCTATGGAGAAAGTCGCGGTCAGGAAATTAAAGGAAAGGGACACTTAAAGGAGGACTTGGAGCAAACCCTTTGAGATCTAGGACTTTGAAGAGTCTCTACCCACGGGAGCACCGGAGTACTCGTGTTACCTCACCCAGGGAAGCCGGATGCATAGGTGCCTTTCGGGGTCGGGTTTCGTCGTCGTTTTGAATGGCGATCTGCTGCAAAGTGCTGCTGGCGACCAAGTGGAAAGTGTCCGGGTGGATCCAAGAGTGGATCGGAGATCTGAAGAACCTGAAAGCAGAGGGGACAGAGTCTGGGTCACTAGCCAGTGACCAGGAAGGCGATGAGCGGATGCCCACCGATGTCGAGTGCTTCAGGAGCGTTGACAGTCGCCTTGACTCCGCAGTCACGATGTCCAGGAGGCGTTGTCAGCAACCAGGAGCAGGATTCGGACTGTCCCACGACGTCTGCTGCTTGCTGACATGTCGGCGACCGGATTGGACCCAACAGGCCTTGGCAACAGCAAGTCTCGTGGATAGCAGAAGATGATGATGGTGCAGACCAGCAAGGTTTGGGGAACTCACCCAGCGAGGGTAAGTAAGGGCAAGCCTGGAGCAACCAGGGAGCCCAAGCAGAAAAGGATTGGCCTTCGTAAAGGGCTACTAGCCAACGGGCTAGCGACCGCGAAGGAGCCTCGTGATGTCGCACGTGGAGCTGGCTCACAGGACACTCGTGGAGTGGAGGCCAGTGATCTTCGGTGCAGTTGGTGCTGGAGGCTGGGGCTACTCGGAGACCAAAGCACGACTTCATGGGAGACCCAGAAGAGGATGCACTTGCAAATGTGCTCGGTGTCCAGGGGTCACGGTCTCACGTTACCCACGGCAGCTACGGGCCTCAGCTTTGCTGGGGACTCAGGGTCGCCTCGGGGAAGTCTGAGAATCCACCTCTGGTGATGCGATGACTTCGACGTCCGACGGGAGCTTCAGAAATACAGACCGGACAGATGCTTCTTTGGTGCCTGCCAAGCAGGGGAGTCACTCCTTGACCCCAAGGGAGATTCTTCTGTCCTCTAGTCTTGAGTAGAGCATCGAAGGTCCAGGATTCAGTTTCAGAGTTTCGTCCAGGGATAATCTAAAGTCCTAAGGACTGGGTTCCTATACTTATACCAAGTTTAGGGGTTGGACTACTCTGTGGCCCCACCTATGGGTGGGTCAGGGCAGAGGGGTGGCTACACCCCTTTCCCTTTGTCCAGTTCGCGCCAAAGCAGGGGCTGGAAGCCCCTGATCCGGTTTGAACTGGGGTATGCACAGGGACACCAAATGTGCCCCCAGTGCAGGACCATAAAGCACCCAGTTGGTGCTCCCGCCCAGCCCCAGTACACATTATCCTGTCTGGGGAGGTGGTCACACCTCCCTGCAACAGGAAACCTATTATCCAGGCCTCCCCTGCCGGAGTTTCGTCCAGCAGCAGGAGGCCAGACTTGTGTCTGTGGCAGCAGCATCCATTTTGTTATGCTGGGGCTCTGGAAAGAAGTTACCGGTTAGACCAGGGTGAACATGTCTCTCCCTCTAAAAGGGTGGAATGCTACCCCCACCACCAGGATTGGCGGGGGGGTAGTATTCCAAGATGTTTGACACCAAACACGACATGTTTTGATGCAGTCATTCCATAGTTAGCATTTTACCGCGAGGATATAATGCACTTAAGAGTATATGGTTTAACCGCATTTACAAACAGGACCAGAGACTGGACTCTGGGCACTGCAGAAGGGTCCTGCTCATGCAGTGGCACCTTCTCACATAAGAACCAAGCACTCTGCCTTCAGGATTGATAAGGCCTGCTATAGGAGTGACTTATAGGTTTATATATGTGTAAGTGTATAGTGATATAGGTAACCTATATAACAGTAAGGGGTGCATGCACCACCTTACCCAGGCTGCAGTAGCAGACCTGTGGTGTCATTTTGGATGGCCTTCCAGGGGTGGCATAATACATGCTGAAGCCCCTGGTAGGCCTCTGAGGTACCTATGCCCTTGGTACATAGTATACCATATACTAGGGACTTATAAGGGCACTCCAGATTCCAATTAGAGATGTGCCTAAGGCACATGGAAACCATTTTAAAGAGGAAACAGCTAGGCTGGGGTTCTGAATAGCAGGGCCCCAGCCAGACTAAGGTCGAAAAACAGTGAAGCATCAGCAAAAAGTGGGGGTACCCATGTGAAGCAGATCCTACTCTCCTACACGCAGAGCAAGGCAACGCAGCGCCCATGGAACGCCTCCCTTGCGCAGAGCAAGGCAACGCAGCGCCCATGGAATGCCTCCCTTGCGCAGAGCAAGGCAACGCAGCGGCCATGGAACGCCTCCCTTGCGCAGAGTAAGGAAACGCAGCACCTATGGAACGCCTCCCCTGCGCAGAGTAAGGCAACACAGTGCCCATTGAATGCCACCCTTGCGCAGAGCAAGGCAACGCAGCGCCCATGGAACGCCTCCCTTGCGCAGAGTAAGGCAACGCAGTGCCTATGGAACGCCTCCCCTGCGCAGAGTAAGGCAACGCAGCGCCTATGGAACGCCTCCCCTGCGCAGAGTAAGGCAATGCAGCGCCTATGGATCGCCACCCCTGCGCAGAGTAAGGCAACGCAGCACCTATGGAACGCCTCCCCTGCGCAGAGTAAGGCAACGCAGCGCCTATGGAACGCCCCCCCTGCGCAGAGTAAGGCAACTCAGCGCCTATGGAACGCCTCCCCTGCGCAGAGTATGGCAACGCAGCGCCTATGGAACTCCTCCCCTGCGCAGAGTAAGGCAACGCAGCGCCCATGGAACACCTCACTTATGCAGAGCAAGGCAACGCAGCGCCCATGGAACGCCTCCCTTGCGCAGAGTAAGGCAACGCAGCGGCCATGGAATGCCTCCCCTGCTCAGAGTAAGGCAACGCAGCGCCCATGGAATGCCTCCCCTGCGCAGAGTAAGGCAACGCAGCGCCCATGGAATGCCTCACCTGCGCAGAGTAAGGCAACGCAGTGATTTGTGCTGTGTTGCTTTACTCCAGATTTTTTAAGCCATCCAATGCCACACAAAGTGGGTTTACGCGGGTTCATAAATCTGACATTGAGGCTTGTGTCACGCATGTGCACTTTGCATGGTGCAAACATGATGCAAGTCTCTCATGAATATACCCCTACCAGCCTAATTCTCTCCATGTTCGTGCACACTTGGCTTAATTATGCCAGTGAAGTAGACATGGGACATGTTGTTCTGGTGCATGAGTTCTTCTGCTGACTGTACCGGTGTATTAATGTAGGGTCATCTAACCTGAGCATACATTAGTTTCACAGCACAGTACGTTTATTGTGGAAATGGTCTAATTCATTTGCTTTTTCTAGGGATTCAAGGATGACTACCAAATTTCTCAACCTTGTCAAAGGAAAGGAAAGTCTATACAAAGGCCAATTCAACTTGGTAGCACCTGATGGTTCTGTGATCGCAAACGAGTCTGGAGACAACTCCCTGTACCATGTTCTAGCGATGGCTAAAGGGGTTCAGGCGAACCAGGATATCACAAAGGAGGCGGAAGATCTCAGACAGAAGGTGCACAAGGAGGTAACGTGACATTAAATATCCTTTAACAGGTGAGATGACACTTCACAGACTGGGTGGAGATGTTGACGGGCTCCTCTGCAGTAATGAATGCAGAGCCCCACATATCGCATCAGTCCTGCCACTCCTTCTCTTGCTAATATGTGAATGACTCTTCTTTAAGATCCTTCCTTATTCTGAAAAATGCTTCTTTTCCAGTGCCGGTGTGAGTGTGCTGTGAAGAGTCCCCTACCCCACTTCCCCGCATATATTCCTGCTTGTATCATGCTATTCATTCAAATCTAAGTGTGTGAGTGAGCCTGGGGATCCACACTCAAAGCCACATCTCTTTGACTCACACATGGCTCACTCCTTCTAATCTAAGTGAGTGAGTGAGCCTGGGGATCCACACTCAAAGCCACATCTCATCTACTCAAACCTGGCTCACTTCTTCTGATCTAAGTGTGTGAGTGAGCCTGGGGATCCACACTCAAAGCCACATCTCTTTGACTCACACATGGCTCACTCCTTCTAATCTAAGTGAGTGAGTGAGCCTGGAGATCCACACTCAAAGCCACATCTCATCTACTCAAACCTGGCTCACTTCTTCTGATCTAAGTGTGTGAGTGAGCCTGGGGCTCCACACTCAAAGCCACATCTAATCTACTCACACCTGGCTCACTTCTTCTGATCTAAGTGTGTGAGTGAGCCTGGGGATCCACACTCAAAGCCACATCTCATCTACTCACACCTGGCTCACTTCTTCTGATCTAAGTGTGTGAGTGAGCCTGGGGATCCACACTCAAAGCCACATCTCTTTGACTCACACATGGCTCACTCCTTCTAATCTAAGTGAGTGAGCCTGGGGATCCACACTCAAAGCCACATCTCATCTACTCAAACCTGGCTCACTTCTTCTGATCTAAGTGTGTGAATGAGCCTGGGGATCCACACTCAAAGCCACATCTCATCTACTCACACCTGGCTCACTTCTTCTGATCTAAGTGTGTGAGTGAGCCTGGGGATCCACACTCAAAGCCACATCTCTTTGACTCACACATGGCTCACTCCTTCTAATCTAAGTGAGTGAGCCTCGGACGCCACAATGAAAGCCACATCTCATCTACTCACACCTGGCTCACTTCTTCTGATCTAAGTGTGTGAGCCTCGGACGCCACAATGAGAGCCACATCTCATCTACTCACACCTGGCTCACTTCTTCTGATCTAAGTGTGTGAGTGAGCCTGGGGATCCACACTCAAAGCCACATCTCTTTGACTCACACATGGCTCACTCCTTCTAATCTAAGTGAGTGAGCCTCGGACGCCACAATGAGAGCCACATCTCATCTACTCACACCTGGCTCACTTCTTCTGATCTAAGTGTGTGAGCCTCGGACGCCACAATGAGAGCCACATCTCATCTACTCACACCTGGCTCACTTCTTCTGATCTAAGTGAGTGAGCCTTGGACGCCACAATGAGAGCCACATCTCATCTACTCACACCTGGCTCACTTCTTCTGATCTAAGTGTGTGAGTGAGCGTCGGGCGCCTCACTCAAAGCCAATCTCTTCTATTCACACCTGGCTCACTCCTTCTGGTTTCAGGGTGTGAGTGAACTCTGAGTGACGATTGGATGCCCTCTTCTGCTCTGCACATAGCTCCCTCATTTTGGTTTTGATTTACTTTGAAAGGGGCTGAGACAATAGCTAAAATACAAACATTTTTTTTCTTTCAAAAAATTTAAAAAACTGATGGGTAAGAAAGGGTATGCTTCTTCGTCAACAGCAGCTCGTAACATGTTTTAGGTTAGTCTTCTCTTCCTGTCCCTATTCTTCCATTTTGTGTACACTTCTGTGATCATCTTATTCCTTCCAGTTGTATTCCCTAGAATCTCAGATTCTATCTCTACAGACGACAGACATCAACAAGTCCACCGCTCCCAGAATCCAACAGGTCTTCTACTGGCTTCTGTCAGAATTTCTTGTGTCCTTTCCTCTTCTCTACCTCCCTGTGTGGGGTTTTGCTTTAGAAAACATGACTGTTGCACAGTGAAAATTACTTTCTGTACTGGATGACTCTGTCGCAGGGATTCCGCTCGTAAAGCAGAACTGTGCCTTGGGATGACAGGACTTCAGAATATAGAGACTGAGGGGCCGATTCCGATTCAGGCCGGAAAACTCTCCGACCGAGCCGGACCCGGAGCGTTTTCCGACCGAATCGAACTCTGGCAGTCCGACCGAACGAGTACGATGCGCACGCATGCCCTCGGACTCGATTCGGTCAGACTCCCATTGAAGTCAATGAGAGCCGGTCGTACAACGCGTACGCGGGCTCCCATTGACTCAATGGGTGCGAGGCGAACAAGGGCGCCCCCTACTGCGGGTACGCCTTGAAGCGGATCACGTCGTACATGCACAGGTAGGGGGGACCCATGGGTCCCCCCTGTGTGCGCCTTGCACGGCTACGCGTACAGGGGGGTCCGACACGGACCCCCAAAGTTCGCCTCCGACAGCTCTTTCGAGCCAGACGGCGCGAGTCGGTCAGACTGCTCGCGGCGCGCATCGTACTTGCCCGGCCGGGGAACAACTCCATTGTGTGGTGCGAACGGTGTCCGTGCGAGTCGGTCGGAGATTTCGCGGGCGCTCACATCGTACTCGCTCGGCCGGACGCACGTTCGAATCGGTCGGGAAAGAGGGCTCCGAATCGGATCCGGTTAAGCCGAATCCGATTCGGTGCCCTAGCGGCCGAGATCGGAATCGACCCCTTAGTCTCTCTAGAACATCAGTATCTGTCGGCTCAAATCCTGGCTGTCTCCCAGCGCCTCACCTGAACTCCGAACCTTCCCAGAGTAACAAGGGATTTTGGCAATTTAGAAAATGACCCTCTAGTCACCAGGGGAACTGTGGAAATAAATCGTCACCTTTCGTCTCTCACTCATGCATGCTCGTAGTAAACATAAGAAAGAAACAAAGAAAGTTTACAATATATTTATTGAAAGTATCATAGGTGTGGCGCAGCAGCCAGGGCAGCTGAACTCCGGAGCACGGGGCTCACGGTTCGATCCCCTGCTCCGGCGGCAGCCCAGCCCAACACCATGTGACTCTGGGTAATAGCTTGCTTAATCTTCCCAACGGCCCCCAGCGCCTTGAGATCCTTCGGGGTGATTTGTTCGCGCTTTACAAATATCGGGGTATTGTGAAGCAAATGTGGTGCGATGACTAGGTAGATGAAACTAAACAAAGTAATTATCATTACTATCAGGCTGTATAAAATAAACATACCCACCATGGCAAGTTATCTATCTGTCTGGGCCTATCCTTACTGTATGAGCACAGGAATATATATGTGATCTCTGAGATTGTCAACAGACCCCATACCTGGTGTATCTAGTTAGGTGGTTGGCACCATGAGTGTAAACTCAGCTAACTTAAGGCTGTATGTCAGGCTCTGGGTGTGTTTGCTCCAGGACAGGTCTCTCTGCTGGAATTCTCCTCTCTGGCCCGAAGGGGACGGGAAATAGTTTATATATAAAACTATTGTGCTGGAGATGCAGCTGAGTGACTGTGTTATGTCTAAACATTAAGAACTGTTGCTGAACATGCAAAGAAAACAGTACACTATGCTGTTATGGATTCCCAGCAACCTTGTACAAAATGTGTAGATGAAATACAAAGAATGAGTTATTTGTGGCTATGCAAAGCGAGTAGAGGCATCCTAAAACGTGAAACTAAAGGAGAACCAAAGTGGGACCAAAAGGGGAATCACTGCAACTCTACTTTCTAGGTCTCTGCTAGGGATAGTAGGTACCCCTACTGTTTCCAATACATAAGAAGTGCTTAGAGTGGGTGCTAATTAAGCCTTTGTTAAGCCTAGGCTACGTCAGCTTCAGCTGTCTGTACATAGATTTAAATGTGTCCAATACTCACAGATGCTCAGAGCAGGCTCTGGAGATCAGCTATTGCTGGGTCCCAGCTGCACACAGCTTTAGCCGTCTGTAAGCAACCTTGTTGTTTCTAATACAAAGCAATCGCTGAGACTTGACTGTGGGTCACCCCCTTGCTCATGATTGGATGGGTTTATTTTCCATCTAAGGTCTCCTCTCTTGATTGGATGGGTTTATTTTCCATCTAAGGTCTCCTCTCTTGATTGGATGGGTTTATTTTCCATCTAAGGTCTCCTCTCTTGATTGGATGGGTTTATTTTCCATCTAAGGTCTCCTCTCTTGATTGGATGGGTTTATTTTCCATCTAAGGTCAACACTCTTGATTGAATGGGTTTATTTTCCATCTAAGGTCTCCTCTCTTGATTGGATGGGTTTATTTTCCATCTAAGGTCTCCTCTCTTGATTGGATGGGTTTATTTTCCATCTAAGGTCTCCTCTCTTGATTGGATGGGTTTATTTTCCATCTAAGGTCTCCTCTCTTGATTGGATGGCTGTCTTTCTTGTTCTTGTGTTTGGTCCACCCAGGAACATTTCAGCCCTGCTTGTGTCTTATCAATGCTTACTTCAGGGTACTTTTTTGGGGTTTCTCTACAGACAATTATACAGCTTCATAACCTCTTAAAGTGGGCTCTATGCCTGCTCATGATTGGTTGGCTTTTTTGCCTCTTTCACTCTTATACTCGGAGTGTGTGGTCTTCCTCTTCCCCTCTGTGTGTAAGCATCTGGTTTTTCCCTCCCTTTCGTCCCTGTCTGTCCAGTGTGGTAGCTTTCCTTGCTCCCATGATCATTTAAAACCCACCTCATGCCTTCGAGCCCCCCCCTCCCCACTCATATATGTTCCTGCCTTGCTGTATGCGTTACCTGTATGTTAAGGGAAGACACTGATATGCTGCATTCATTGAAAGTGTCATGACATGAAAAAAGTCTTTCAAATTCACTTCAACTGATAACCATTATAACTCTTTCCCTTGCTTGACATCACATCCAAGATACCTTTTTTGTATATTTTTTATTTCACTACAGCCTTTTCTCTGTTTGCAAATTAAAGGCAAAAAGAAAAACTGAATCTTGACAGTCATTCAAGTGAAGAAAAGATTTGCAATAAATGAGTCAAAATGAAATAAAAGTGAGCACATTCCAGGTTCTGAGGCCCTTTTAACAGTATTTATTGAAAGAAGATTATGAAAGAACAACAACCTGTCTGTGGGCGGCTTTGAACGGCCAAGCATTGGCCAAACAACAGAACATGCCCTCGGCCGGCTCGGGGCGCAGCGTTCCCGCTCTGACAAGGATCACACTCGGCTCTGCAGACCTCGCACTTAAAAACAAGCATTGGCATAGCCAATAGGTCTCGCCTTTGGGATCTTATAAGTGTTTAGCCATGCAACGGTTGATATTGTTGCACCAAGGATATTGTGCTGCATAACTAAATACTTATAAGGTCCCAAAAGCGAGACCTATTGGCTATGCCAATGCTTGTTTTTAAGAAGCGGGCGCGAGGCCAGGGCGCTCCAAGCTCTCCCTTATGGCGCCGCACCACGCCCAGAGGCAGTCCCCAGGCGCTCTCCCGGAGCTGCTGTTTCGTCGTGTTGGAGGGTCCCACCGGGCAGGATGAATATCGATGATTAAGGCCGGCGGCCGGAGCTCTACTCGGGCACATCCGCCATCTTGGCTGGCTTGGCCACGCCCTGCAGCATGCAATATTTTGTAGATAAACGTTCATTTCTAACAAGTAAACTTCTCTTCCACTACCCCGCTACCTCTACAGTCACTCGGACTGTACCTATGCCTTTGATCATGTACAGCACTCTGCTGCCTTTTGGGTAGGTTTGCTCTACACAACTACCGCATAAATGCATGCATCCATAATTAACAATGTTTGCTTGCCACAAATTCACATTGTGTGTTTTTCACAGTACAATTCTGGATTTCTTTTACAGGTATTCACCGGAATATCTATGGCATTTGCGTGAAGATTATATTATGATTGACCTCATTTTTTTATTCATTATGCAAAATTGAGTGGTAAATAGGTCTGGGCAAAATGTTCGTTATGCCAGTGTAATTTCCAGCATTTCACATTACACTTGTTCTGCCATTACACTCATTTGCATACTTTCAAATCAGTTCGGGTAAAAATCCTATCACAGGATCAACACGAACAAACAGAAGCAGTTGTTGTTCACAGTACTCGTGCTGTTTAGCTGATATGCGCCCTTGCATCTAAAATGGACACGAACAACAATTTTGCTGTAAAATATAGCACTAAAGGCAGATTCGCTTAATTACGCTAAATTTCTGAAATATTATGCAACACAAAAAAGAACATTAGTGGAATTTCACAAACCCCTAATGGTAAATATCAATTATGAGGGGCTGCCCCCGGGTTTACCACACTACTAAGGTCCCCACGAAGAGACAATCATACTAGCAATATGGCATCTGCTGTGCCCATTGCAATCTCAGTGGTCACAGCGCTCACTCGTGAAGATTGTGTTCTCTGGGATACAATCAGCTAATACCTGGTGCAACACCAGGAACAAAATAAACGAAAAATGGTTGGAAATATAATTTACTGTGGCACTGAAATGCACTGTGATAAAAGAATTACTAGGGTGAAGCATAGGAGGTTCTTATAGGATCTTGTGCCTTACGCAGTCCATCAGTGCACCATCTGCTCCGTGATTGAACGTGCAGCTGCACTTCCGCCCCGCGCATCGACTGCCAGCGCCGCGTCCCGAGCCTTGATTGCATCTGGAGAGGGAACATCAAACAATATTATCGATCACCAGCTCCCGGGCCAAGACAGCTCCCGGCTGCCAGCTGAGCAGGTGGTACGGGAAGCCTAGTCGACGGAAGCCCCACCTGCTTCATGGACCCTGTCTTGCTGGGCTCAGCCACAAGGAGGGCGCAGTGAAATGCCACATATAAATGGCACATGGATAAGTAAGAGTGGGCGAGCAATTGAAGGCTCGAGCAGATGCCTGGCTCAGGGACATAGCTTGGGGGAGGGGGGTAATGCGGTGGGACACTCCCCTAAAAATGTTCTTGTCAGGTCGTAGCGGGTTGGGAGTCTGCAGCAACAGTGACGTTAAGTCGCTGTTGCTGCAGAGTGATCCTCGGATGGCAGGTAACCTCTGAAGATGTGTGTGATGTGCAGGCATGGCGCAGGGCACGGATGTGGTTTGCCCACTGTCTGTCACTCACCCACATCAGTGTGCCGCCTGCAGGGGGGCAGATCATGCCAGGTTTAAAATCTAGAAGTAATTAAAAACAAGCGCGCGCGCCTCGCACGGCAGCAGGGGGAGGGGGAGAGGAGGGGGCCTGCGCGATTCCCTTGCAGGAGCGAGCGGCGCCAGGAGCGATAATTGCTACCATATGGCGCCGCGCGTTGCCATTGAAGGCAATGGAACGCGTGCACGTTTTTGGCTGAAAAGACGAAGCGATTCCAAAAGGTCTTTTTCCTAGGCAGCGCATGCGCGCTGCGTAGGCGAGACCTAACAAGGGTCGAAAAGCCCGTCCTTGTCTATATTCCAGCCTCAGTTCTCTGTGCCCAAGTTTTCTCCGCTGCTTCGTTCCTGTGGCGCTCTTTGCCTCCTCATCTGCATGTTTGCATTAGTATGGCCCCCTTCCCAAACATCTCGATGTTGTGTTTGTGTTCCCACATTAAGCTCTGCCTCCCTTTCCATGTAAAAGAAGCCAGGCTTCCTTCGTACTTTTGTTGTGCCATCGGGCACTGAGTTTTCTTTGGAAGGTTGGTGCAGTCAGTGGCCTGTGCATCTGCGGGGTGCTGGCGCTCGCTGCGTCAAGGCGCTGTCCCTGTTTGGCAGAGAGGCAACGTTTCTTTTATTTATAAAGAGGAAGTGTGACTCAGCAGGTGAAACACGTTCCTCACACTTGCCAGTTTGTCATTTTGTTATAGAGATATAGAATATAAAATAATGTATTATTCATTTCTATTCCTTACACTATATTTGAGATATTTGTTTGTAAGTATACGGTTTTGAAAAATAAAACAAGGCACATGCGGTTTTGGGGCATTGGTTCCCATTATATAAACACTGAAGGTTTTTGTCTTTCATTTTGGTGCAGAGTCAACAAGCAGCACTTGTCTCCATCACCTAGCCTAGATGAAAGGAGAGCCCTAGACTTCAAGAAGAACAGATCTCCAAGGGGAGGGTCTTAGCTGGCAGAAGTCACAGAAGCAAGAATAGATCTCCAAGGGGAGGGTCTTAGCTGGCAGAAGTCACAGAGGCAAGAATAGATCTCCAAGGGAAGGGTCTTAGCTGGCAGAAGTCACAGAAGCAAGGATCTTCAAGGGGAGGGTCTTAGCTGGCAGAAGTCACAGAAGCAAGAATAGATCTCCAAGGGGAGGGTCTTAGCTGGCAGAAGTCACAGAAGCAAGAATAGATCTCCAAGGGGAGGGTCTTAGCTGGCAGAAGTCACAGAGGCAAGAATAGATCTCCAAGGGAAGGGTCTTAGCTGGCAGAAGTCACAGAAGCAAGGATCTTCAAGGGGAGGGTCTTAGCTGGCAGAAGTCACAGAGGCAAGAATAGATCTCCAAGGGGAGGGTCTTAGCTGGCAGAAGTCATAGAAGCAAGAATAGATCTCCAAGGGGAGGGTCTTAGCTGGCAGAAGTCATAGAAGCAAGAATAGATCTCCAAAGGGAGGGTCTTAGCTGGCAGAAGTCACAGAATCAAGAATAGATCTCCAAAGGGAGGGTCTTAGCTGGCAGAAGTCACAGAAGCAAGGATCTTCAAGGGGAGGGTCTTAGCTGGCAGAAGTCACAGAGGCAAGAATAGATCTCCAAGGGGAGGGTCTTAGCTGGCAGAAGTCATAGAAGCAAGAATAGATCTCCAAGGGGAGGGTCTTAGCTGGCAGAAGTCATAGAAGCAAGAATAGATCTCCAAAGGGAGGGTATTAGCTGGCAGAAGTCACAGAATCAAGAATAGATCTCCAAAGGGAGGGTCTTAGCTGGCAGAAGTCACAGAAGCAAGGATCTTCAAGGGGAGGGTCTTAGCTGGCAGAAGTCACAGAGGCAAGAATAGATCTCCAAGGGGAGGGTCTTAGCTGGCAGAAGTCATGGAAGCAAGAATAGATCTCCAAGGGGAGGGTCTTAGCTGGCAGAAGTCATAGAAGCAAGAATAGATCTCCAAAGGGAGGGTATTAGCTGGCAGAAGTCATAGAAGCAAGAATAGATCTCCAAAGGGAGGGTCTTAGCTGGCAGAAGTCACAGAATCAAGAATAGATCTCCAATGGGAGGGTCTTAGCAGGCAGAAGGTCACAGAAGCAAGAACAGATCTCCAAGGGGGGTCTTAGCTGGCAGAAGTCACAAAAGCAAGAATAGATCTCCAAGGGGAGGGTCTTAGCTGGCAGAAGTCACAGAAGCAAGAATAGATCCCCAAGGGGAGGGTCTTAGCAGGCAGAAGTCACAGAGGCAAGAATAGATCTCCAAGGGGAGGGTCTTAGCTGGCAGAAGTCACAGAGGCAAGAATAGATCTCCAAGGGGAGGGTCTTAGCTGGCAGAAGTCACAGAAGCAAGAATAGATCCCCAAGGGGAGGGTCTTAGCTGGCAGAAGTCACAGAGGCAAGAATAGATCTCCAAGGGGAGGGTCTTAGCAGGCAGAAGTCACAGAGGCAAGAATAGATCTCCAAGGGGAGGGTCTTAGCTGGCAGAAGTCACAGAGGCAAGAATAGATCTCCAAGGGGAGGGTCTTAGCTGGCAGAAGTCATAGAAGCAAGAATAGATCTCCAAGGGAAGGGTCTTAGCTGGCAGAAGTCACAGAAGCAAGGATCTTCAAGGGGAGGGTCTTAGCTGGCAGAAGTCACAGAATCAAGAATAGATCTCCAATGGGAGGGTCTTAGCAGGCAGAAGGTCACAGAAGCAAGAACAGATCTCCAAGGGGGGTCTTAGCTGGCAGAAGTCACAGAAGCAAGAATAGATCTCCAAGGGGAGGGTCTTAGCTGGCAGAAGTCACAGAGGCAAGAATAGATCTCCAAGGGAAGGGTCTTAGCTGGCAGAAGTCACAGAAGCAAGGATCTTCAAGGGGAGGGTCTTAGCTGGCAGAACTCACAGAGGCAAGAATAGATCTCCAAGGGGAGGGTCTTAGCTGGCAGAAGTCATAGAAGCAAGAATAGATCTCCAAGGGGAGGGTCTTAGCTGGCAGAAGTCATAGAAGCAAGAATAGATCTCCAAAGGGAGGGTCTTAGCTGGCAGAAGTCACAGAATCAAGAATAGATCTCCAAAGGGAGGGTCTTAGCTGGCAGAAGTCACAGAAGCAAGGATCTTCAAGGGGAGGGTCTTAGCTGGCAGAAGTCACAGAGGCAAGAATAGATCTCCAAGGGGAGGGTCTTAGCTGGCAGAAGTCATAGAAGCAAGAATAGATCTCCAAGGGGAGGGTCTTAGCTGGCAGAAGTCATAGAAGCAAGAATAGATCTCCAAAGGGAGGGTATTAGCTGGCAGAAGTCATAGAAGCAAGAATAGATCTCCAAAGGGAGGGTCTTAGCTGGCAGAAGTCACAGAATCAAGAATAGATCTCCAATGGGAGGGTCTTAGCAGGCAGAAGGTCACAGAAGCAAGAACAGATCTCCAAGGGGGTCTTAGCTGGCAGAAGTCACAGAAGCAAGAATAGATCTCCAAGGGGAGGGTCTTAGCTGGCAGAAGTCACAGAAGCAAGAATAGATCCCCAAGGGGAGGGTCTTAGCAGGCAGAAGTCACAGAGGCAAGAATAGATCTCCAAGGGGAGGGTCTTAGCTGGCAGAAGTCACAGAAGCAAGAATAGATCCCCAAGGGGAGGGTCTTAGCAGGCAGAAGTCACAGAAGCAAGAATAGATCCCCAAGGGGAGGGTCTTAGCTGGCAGAAGTCACAGAAGCAAGAATAGATCTCCAAGGGGAGGGTCTTAGCTGGCAGAAGTCACAGAGGCAAGAATAGATCTCCAAGGGGAGGGTCTTAGCTGGCAGAAGTCACAGAGGCAAGAATAGATCTCCAAGGGGAGGGTCTTAGCTGGCAGAAGTCACAGAAGCAAGAATAGATCCCCAAGGGGAGGGTCTTAGCTGGCAGAAGTCACAGAATCAAGAATAGATCTCCAAAGGGAGGGTCTTAGCTGGCAGAAGTCACAGAAGCAAGGATCTTCAAGGGGAGGGTCTTAGCTGGCAGAAGTCACAGAGGCAAGAATAGATCTCCAAGGGGAGGGTCTTAGCAGGCAGAAGTCATAGAAGCAAGAATAGATCTCCAAGGGGAGGGTCTTAGCTGGCAGAAGTCATAGAAGCAAGAATAGATCTCCAAAGGGAGGGTCTTAGCTGGCAGAAGTCACAGAATCAAGAATAGATCTCCAATGGGAGGGTCTTAGCAGGCAGAAGGTCACAGAAGCAAGAACAGATCTCCAAGGGGGTCTTAGCTGGCAGAAGTCACAGAAGCAAGAATAGATCCCCAAGGGGAGGGTCTTAGCAGGCAGAAGTCACAGAGGCAAGAATAGATCTCCAAGGGGAGGGTCTTAGCTGGCAGAAGTCACAGAAGCAAGAATAGATCCCCAAGGGGAGGGTCTTAGCAGGCAGAGGTCACAGAAGCAAGAATAGATCCCCAAGGGGAGGGTCTTAGCTGGCAGAAGTCACAGAAGCAAGAATAGATCTCCAAAGGGAGGGTCTTAGCTGGCAGAAGTCACAGAAGCAAGGATCTTCAAGGGGAGGGTCTTAGCTGGCAGAAGTCACAGAGGCAAGAATAGATCTCCAAGGGGAGGGTCTTAGCAGGCAGAAGTCATAGAAGCAAGAATAGATCTCCAAGGGGAGGGTATTAGCTGGCAGAAGTCATAGAAGCAAGAATAGATCTCCAAAGGGAGGGTCTTAGCTGGCAGAAGTCACAGAATCAAGAATAGATCTCCAATGGGAGGGTCTTAGCAGGCAGAAGGTCACAGAAGCAAGAACAGATCTCCAAGGGGGGTCTTAGCTGGCAGAAGTCACAGAAGCAAGAATAGATCTCCAAGGGGAGGGTCTTAGCTGGCAGAAGTCACAGAAGCAAGAATAGATCCCCAAGGGGAGGGTCTTAGCAGGCAGAAGTCACAGAGGCAAGAATAGATCTCCAAGGGGAGGGTCTTAGCTGGCAGAAGTCACAGAAGCAAGAATAGATCCCCAAGGGGAGGGTCTTAGCAGGCAGAAGTCACAGAAGCAAGAATAGATCCCCAAGGGGAGGGTCTTAGCTGGCAGAAGTCACAGAAGCAAGAATAGATCTCCAAGGGGAGGGTCTTAGCTGGCAGAAGTCACAGAGGCAAGAATAGATCTCCAAGGGGAGGGTCTTAGCTGGCAGAAGTCACAGAGGCAAGAATAGATCTCCAAGGGGAGGGTCTTAGCTGGCAGAAGTCACAGAAGCAAGAATAGATCCCCAAGGGGAGGGTCTTAGCTGGCAGAAGTCACAGAAGCAAGAATAGATCCCCAAGGGGAGGGTCTTAGCTGGCAGAAGTCACAGAATCAAGAATAGATCTCCAAAGGGAGGGTCTTAGCTGGCAGAAGTCACAGAAGCAAGGATCTTCAAGGGGAGGGTCTTAGCTGGCAGAAGTCACAGAGGCAAGAATAGATCTCCAAGGGGAGGGTCTTAGCAGGCAGAAGTCATAGAAGCAAGAATAGATCTCCAAGGGGAGGGTCTTAGCTGGCAGAAGTCATAGAAGCAAGAATAGATCTCCAAAGGGAGGGTCTTAGCTGGCAGAAGTCACAGAATCAAGAATAGATCTCCAATGGGAGGGTCTTAGCAGGCAGAAGGTCACAGAAGCAAGAACAGATCTCCAAGGGGGTCTTAGCTGGCAGAAGTCACAGAAGCAAGAATAGATCCCCAAGGGGAGGGTCTTAGCAGGCAGAAGTCACAGAGGCAAGAATAGATCTCCAAGGGGAGGGTCTTAGCTGGCAGAAGTCACAGAAGCAAGAATAGATCCCCAAGGGGAGGGTCTTAGCAGGCAGAGGTCACAGAAGCAAGAATAGATCCCCAAGGGGAGGGTCTTAGCTGGCAGAAGTCACAGAAGCAAGAATAGATCTCCAAGGGGAGGGTCTTAGCTGGCAGAAGTCACAGAGGCAAGAATAGATCTCCAAGGGGAGGGTCTTAGCTGGCAGAAGTCACAGAGGCAAGAATAGATCTCCAAGGGGAGGGTCTTAGCTGGCAGAAGTCACAGAAGCAAGAATAGATCCCCAAGGGGAGGGTCTTAGCTGGCAGAAGTCACAGAAGCAAGAATAGATCCCCAAGGGGAGGGTCTTAGCTGGCAGAAGTCACAGAGGCAAGAATAGATCTCCAAGGGGAGGGTCTTAGCTGGCAGAAGTCACAGAAGCAAGAATAGATCCCCAAGGGGAGGGTCTTAGCTGGCAGAAGGTCACCGAAGCAGCTGCATCTGACACAGTTCTTGCTCTCTATTGTTATTTACTTCTGGGACCACTGAGGATGGCCTGCTGCTGTGTCTAGTGATGATACTAATAATAATACTTTTATTTGATTTGTTAAAATCATAAAAAGTGTGGAACTTACCACCATAATATAAACAGCATAACTCAAATATACAAAATAAAAATTACAATAAATTTTTTTTAGTAGTGGTGACCCTCACGTGGTATGGTACCAAGGTGCAACAATTTATTATAAGCAACGATGTAAACATGTCCATGCCTTCTATTTCGAGTAAAGTGCTTGAGCTGATGGAGAAAGGGGAGATTAAAAAAGTGCAACACGATTTGAGGGGGTTTGGCCCGGCTGCATGATGACCTTCTTTCCAGATTCTTAGGTCACTGAGGCTTTCTATCCAAGATCGCGTACTGATATGAGCGTGTCTATGCCTCCGTTTTCAAATATAATGCTTGTCCTAAAAGAGAGATTTGAAAGAAGGGGTGGGCAAAAAAGATCTGAAAAGGATTCGGGCCGACTGCTTTATGCCCTTCTTTCCAAAATCTTATTTTGCTGCTTCCTTCTTGTCAAGTTCTTGTGCTACTAGTGTCAAAAATGTAATAGTCCTACAAGACAGTCGGACTGAGGAACCGCTGAGGCATTTCATGACGGCCGCTCTGCCGGTCCTGATTTGAGTTTCTCTTAAGATTGGCCTTGAAATTGACGTCCTTAAAGTGTATAATGCCGGGCAGGTGCATAATAGATGTAATAGCGACTCAGCTCCGTTACCACAGAGGCGGTAGTCCAGGGTTGGCCAAGTCTGTAGCCATTTTGGGGTAAGATCTTTGTTCGAGAAGGACCCCAATATCAGTAAAGTCAATTTCCGCTTGTAGTGGTCTCTGAAGCATTCTTGCAAGTAGGGTTGTGGTTTCAGTAGCTTGTAAGTTGGCCTCACCGACCATGCGTGACTTTTACCAGCCAGATTGGCTTTATCAGTTTGTCGCGATGAATTTGTGGTTGCTTTGTTGGTGATTTTTTGAAGCAGGATATGACATAGGTGTACGCCAGGCTTCCTCCAGATTTAGCGATAGAAGTGCTTGTTTTAAAATTTGGCATATAGAGTTGTTCTGCCTTGATTGTTTTTCAACCTCCTCCCAGCAGTGGTGAGCTAGCGTGTTGTCTTCGGCTGCCCTCATTCGCCAGTAATATTTAACCAGGGCTCCTTTTCTGGCCTGTATCTGGTTGGTTAGTCCCTATTCCAGACGTATCGGTGCCTGAGGGATATGGCTCGGGATTAAAAACTGTTTTTTAAATAATCTGGACTGGGCTAGATTTAGCGTTGAGGAGTCCTTGGTGTTCAGCATTTCCGAGCCGTATGTTATTGATGGCAAAAGTTTTGCTGCCGCTACCTTAAGAGGTGGTTTGTTGAACTGCCACTTAAGCTTTTCTGTAAGGTTTTGAAAGCAAATAATAATTGTTTAATTTTAGTTTGACCGTGGTCTAGATGTTGTTTGTAGCTTAAATGGCGATCTAAGAGAACCACAAGGTATTTATATACTTCCACCTGCGATAAGATGCTTGAATTTATCCTCCAAATGAATTTGGGGCGTTTTTTATGAGTGCTGGAAAAACATAAGACGTTAGATTTTTTTAGATTAATTATCAGTTGTTCATTCGAGATGTATAGTGCTAGTTGTGAAATCAGCCGCTGCAAGCCGAGTGGAGTTTGAGAGAGTAGCACAATAGCAGGCTCGCTATTGATGTCTTTCCCAGTTTAGGAGGGTCACTCTGGATGAGACTAAGGTTGCTCTCTAAATCGGCAGTGTAGATGTTAAATAGGCAGGGCGCCAGAACGCATCCTTGCTTTAGCCCGTTTATTGTCAGAAATTTCTTAGTTAGACTCCGGCCATCCCCTTTTTTTTATCTGAACCCAGGTTTGTGAGTATAGGTTGATGATTGCTCCTAATAATTTGGGGGGGGGGTCCCCACACTTTCGTTTTGGCCCATAGCTTGGCTCTTGGCACTTTGTAAAAAGCTGCTTTGAGGTCTACAAGGCATGCGTAGAGGGTGTTTGAGTTGACAATTGCTTTCTTTTGCTAAAAGGGTGAGTGCCGATATATTTGTTAAAGTGCCCGTGCTGGCCCGGAATCCAGTCTGCGTTTTCAGAATCAGGTTTTTACAGCTTACCCTTGTCTCCAGGTCTGCCAATAGATTTGATGCATAGATCTTTGCCTCTACGTCTATAAGGGCTATCAGTCTGTAATTATTAGGGTCTGAACATGTCCCTGACTTATAAATAGGTGGAAGAATGCTGCCCCTCCAAGAATCGGGAATAATACCAGTCTCTAAGCTGTTGGAGAACAGGGGTGAAATAGCAGGACCAGAACACGGGATCGTGCCTAAACAAAGCATTCGGTAGGCCATTGGGGCCCGGAGCCCCATCCGATCTCAAGTGTTTCATTTTGTTCAAGACCTGCTTTTGTGTTATCTGAACTGGTTCTTCTCTTTGCACTTGCTTGGTGAAATCGCTGCTTTCTTTTTGAGTTTCTCTGATTTCTGTTTGAAATTTGACTTTGGATGAATTCTTTAAGTCAGTGGCTGATGCTTCCACTGATAACCGTCTGAGAATGGGATATGCCCCCTTTTTCGTGTTCTGACTCCTGGCTTTTGATTTTATATCCAGACTGGATCACCTTTTGATCTTGTTTGTAATGTCACCAGTGCTAACCGTAGTCTGTACAGTTGTGGTGTTATATGTTTCATCTATATGAGTGCTCCAGGTTTGTTCTGTTATGTCCGAGTTGAACTGACTATGTTTGCCATTTAGCAGGAGATTAATTTTTGCCCAAAACTGTTTTGAGTTTCTCTGCTTGCTTGCGTGGAGCATATTGATCTCACGTTTTTCCTTGTGTGTTCGCTTGGCCACCTTAATTTTGTGTATTAGTTCCTTTTTTGTTTTTTCTATTATTATGAGAGTCTGTTGTGACAGTTGTGGGCCCTTGGTTCGAGATTACCTTAGTTGTTTATTTACCGTGTTTTTATTGCTCGTATTTTTGGCGTGTACCACGGCCCCCCTCCAGTTCTTGGAGTTTTATAATCTCTGTGATTGGTTTGGAATTTGTTATTGATGTTAATTATGAGAGACTCCCAGACCTCTGTAATATCTTGATCTGCATCTGGAGGTGTTAACAATGAGCAGCGTGTCTCCATTATATTGTCGATGTTTTTTTCATCCCAGATTAGCCGTTTTAGGTTGTATAGTTGCGTTATTAGTGTTAGAGGGTTGGCCTGCTCTGACCCATTTGGGGTGATGATTAATGTGAACGTTTGATGGTAATGATCGCTTTCGACTCGATCCTGTATTTGAAAATCTGTTATATAAGGGAATAGATCAAGGTCTGCTAGTGTGAAATCAATTGTTGAACCTGTTTTCCTTGTGACCCTCGTAAATGTTGCTAGGCTGTCCAAGGGGCCTCTGCCATTTAACGTATGTATGAAAAGGTCATCCGATTTTGCTGGGCATTTCTTGCCCATAGTGTCTTGTCTGCTTCGATTGCCCTGTCTTGGCTGTATGAAACTCGCTAGGTTTCTCTCCTGTCCTTGGATTAAATTCATGTTAAAGTCCCCTGTTATTATTATGTTAACACTTGGGTAAGTGCTTTTCAACATTTTGATTGCCGCTATTAGTTGCTTGATTCTTTGGCCCTTCTGCTTTCCTGCTGGATGAATGTAGAGATTCAATATTAGTAGGCCCATTGAGGGTGAAAGGTCTACTTTGGTACATTGCATCCATGTGGAGTCGAGGTAGATACTTGCTTCTCTCCAAAGGAGTTCGGTAGATATAAAGGTCGATAAGGCCACTTTTGCCCTTCCATACTGTGCCTCCTTATTTTCTGGAATAACATTTTCCTTGTAGCCCACTAATGGAGAGTTTTTTGTCTGCCAGGTTTCTTGAAAAAGAAGTATGTCATATTGTTGGATGAATTCCACAAAATCATCTTCTTCCAACTTTGCGCTTCGGCCATTAACATTCCAGGAACAAATTCTGGTACCCCTCACTTTCCCTGGGAATAGGCTTGGTCTAGTTCATACTTCTCCCCGCTGCTTTGGTTCCAATGTTGTTTGGGGGTGCGCCTCAAGATTCGCTACTTCTCGTTGTGCAATAGTAATTGTGATTTGTCTGAGTAAATGACTCTCTTCTACCTTAGTGCTGGTCTGGTCTGGGCCTTTTGCACCTTTTAAAAGGCTCTGTTTCTGTGTTTGTTGTTGTAACGGACTAGGGTACCACGGGGGCTCCACCTTTTTTAGTTCTATGCCCCAATTTGAGAACTCTTCCCTGTGCTGCAGGATCAATTCTGTGAGGCTGTGATCGGTCCATGTTAAGATTGTAGAGTCTGGACCTGTTTGGTAAGGATTCGGTTTAAACTCTATACTTTCCAAGTCGCTGGATTTTATATGGCTCATGGATGGTAGTTCTTCTAATAATTTTAGTATTGATCCCCTATTAAGGATGTCGTGTGGCCCCCTCGAGCTATATTGCGGGACTAGCTCTACGTTTTTGCTTGTGGTTAACCGTATTGGATGTGTGTGGTGTTTTTTTGCCCCGTTACTTGATTTGACAATTGCAGCCCGGATTAGGTCTTGGTCCGGGGGGACGGAATTAAGTTGGTTGTGGGAGCTATGTCTTGCGATGCCACTGGGATTCAAGATTAGTGCGTCCTCGGTTCCGCCTGTCAACTGCTCCCGTTTCCTTCCTCCTTTGGGCGTGCTGCTCTCCGCTATCTCCACTAGCCTGCTAATTACTGTCTCTTCTGTGGTGACAGCGCCACCCATTTATATAGGTGGTTTTTTTTGTGTGTCCAGGCTGGGAGGTTAGATTTTTTCTTTCCCTGCCTGAGGATAGAATATACTATACATTTTCCTTGCTTGTTGGTTTGGGCTAATACGTTGTTTTGGGCATTCTGAAGTTATTTCCTCCTTTGGGATGGGGTTGTGGGGTATCTTTATCCCAGTTGTGGGCCTATTATTATTTTCAGAGTTTTCTCTCTCCGCCGAATCCTTGTCTTTTATGTCGGGCTTGAATTCTTGGGGGGACATTTCGGTCGGCCCTCGGTTGTTTAATTTGCTCTTTCTTGCTTTCCTCAGGCGTTTTCTTTCCCTCTTCGTGAGGGAAGTGGGCAAGATGGATTGTTTGGGGCTTACATGATCAGACGATTGTAAAGCTTGGTTAAGTAACACCGCCTCTTGTGCTCCAGAGTGGGCTTGATAGGTCAGATCGTCTGGCCTCCTTTAATCGTTTATAATGGGAGCACTTGAGAGCTCTGGGGTTGGCGGTCTCTCTTCATCACTCAGGACTCCATCAATCCTGCCACTTCCCTGCTGGCCATCTTGTTCGTCTGTTGCCTGCTTGAGTGCTTTAATGGGCTCTTTGGGGGATTCCTTAACAGCCCTTAATATCTGCGACATCAAATTTGGTACCGTTGCCAATTTGTCGAATATCTGGGGGAAATGGCACATATGATATGTTGTGTCCCTATCTAGTTGTACCTTCTTAATCATTGAGTTCAGATCTTGCAAATTTGCTTCTATCCCTTGTACATGGATAGCTAGGAGGTCTAACAGTTCGACTTGAGTGTCAAGTTTATCTGCATGATATATCATTGCATTTCCAATCGTTTCCATGGTGTTTAATAATTGAGGCCATGCGGAAACTAATGATGGGTTCATCGGTGTTTCCAGATGTGTTTGATTTAATTGAGGTGAATACTCGAGATACTCCATTTGTTCATTGTGCTCGCTCAGTTGTTCATTTCTTTGTGAGGTGTTGGGTGCCGTAACCCTTGCCTTTACGGGACTTGGCTCAATGGTATCTTGTATCGGACGCCAGCTTTGTGTAGTGTGAACTGTTTCATTAGTTTCTCGTGGAGGGGGCGTTTTGAGGCTTTTAGTGTCTGTTGACAAGTAAAAGTTGTTATATTTTTCCGCCGAACCCTCTTGTTCCGATAGGTATCGTTCTGTCATTAACAAAGGAAAATGAACCATTGCAAACGGACCTGGGGTTTGATCCTGTTGGTCTTGATTATGGTTGTCATTGTGCAGAAAGCCTCCTTCTGTTTCTTTAGTTATCGATTGCGGTGATTTCGGATGAATTTGTTGATTAAAAAGAAAGTCCCAGCTTGTATCGGGCTCCCCGTGGACAAGGGCAAGTGCTAGCTGGTGATGTTGGGCTTGTTGGGCTTGAGGAAGTGACGGTTGTGAAGGTGGGTCTAAAACTTGGAGTAGTGATGGCCTACTTTCATCTTCTAGTCCAGGAGAACCGATGTCGATGCTCCCTAAGCTCACCGGTTTTTCGGGGTTGTAATTATTGCTGATCTTGCTGCAACACGCTGTATCTTTGCTTAATGTATTTTGTTTGTTGTTGCTGAGCGTACGTTCCTTAGGGTCCTCGACATCGTCGCATTCCATGCTCTCCGTATGGTCCTTGCGGCTTCCTGAAGAGAGTCTGTGACATACTTTTAAAAATTCTGTTATGAGTGCCCGCTTGCTGGCTTTAAAACCGGTGCCGTGGGCAGAGGGTGCGCTTAGTTCATCTTCCTTTGCTCCTTGTGTGATTTTGCTAGGCTGCTTTCAGTGCCAACCACGGAAGAGTCCTCAGCTGCACAGGGGGCAGGGCTCGGTGTGCCTTGCTTTGAATTGTTTGGGAATTTTGGAGTATCTTTTTCCGAACTGGTCACAGGCTCGGTCTCTATCTCCTTTTCGGATGCCAGCCTTGGTAGGTAGCTTGGAGAACCCGTGCCCCTGTTCGTGACCGTGACCGTGTCCGTGTCTGTGCCTCGTGGACCCCCTCTTCCTTTTTTGATTCTTCCCTGGGGTTTCTCTTCTCCATCTCTGAATTTCCCTAATTTCATAGTGTATACTCAAAAAGTTATTAGGGATCCGATTTTCCAAATGTTCCAAATGTTCGAAGTGCTTTACTGATTACCAGAGGGGTCTGGACCGACGCCCTAAGTCTCCCGCCGGCCCTTGGGCGTGTCTATCAGTTAAGGCTGGGGCCTTGGGGTAAGCCTCTGGGAGAGCCAAGCGCAAGACAGGGGTTTAAACCAAGTGACCAAGATAAGGAGGAGGGAACCTTGACTTGTTTCCCCCGTCGAACTGCCCTGCCAGCCCAGCTCCCCCAAGCCCCCGAGGCCCAGCTCCCCCAAGCCCCCGAGCCCCAGCTCCCCCAAGCCCTCAAGGCCCAGCTCCCCCAAGCCCCCGAGCCTCAGCTCCCCCAAGCCCCGAGGCCCAGCTCCCCCAAGCCCCCGAGCCCCAGCTCCCCAAGCCCCCGAGGCCCAGCTCCCCCAAACCCCCGAGCCCCAGCTCCCCCAAGCCCCCGAGGCCCAGCTCCCCCAAGCCCCCGAGGCCCAGCTCCCCCAAGCCCCCGAGGCCCAGCTCCCCCAAGCCCCGAGCCTCTTACCTTAAGGCACGCCTTTCAGACCGAAGAAAACAGTTCTGGCTCTGGCTCTATTGTCTCTAGCCACTCTGGTGGTATGGGAGCCCAGGAGACCCACTGGGCGCTGCCGGCCCGCTGGCCCGCTGGCCGCTGGGCAATGGTCCGACTACTCGATAGGCCGGTTCAGCCAGTAAATCTAGGTGTGAGAGGCGGTGAAAGATGGAGGTCGTGGGAGACACGGACTCTGGGCCTCCTCGAACTTCTTGTGTGGACTTTTTGTCGGCGAGTGGGGCCACGGAACAAACGCAGGCTACACCCGGCACTAACCGGGCCGCCTCGGCTGCTCTCTACAGCTGCCGTCTGTCGCTCTCATGGTGGCAGCAATCGCCGCTTGACCCCAATTTCCCTGGTTTGCTGGTTTTCGTCAACGGAGCCACGGGGGGCTGCTCAGGGCTCCTGAGTCTGACTGCTCTGACTGTCCTCCGCCCTCACAGGCTCACTCCAAGTACACCTGGATACTGCACTGGGACATTTCCCGATGCCGGGCTCCAGCCTGGCTGCTCCCTGATACCTAGGCGCTGCTGTCTGTCTCTGTGTGATCTGCAGCAGCTGTGCCTAGTGGAAACTTTGTACATTGTGTGGGCTCTGACCAATATCCCTTCCCGCTGAGAAAGACCTTCAGCCACAGTTCATGCCAAGTACCACTTCCTGCACTACTCCATAATCGGCAGGTTTTATATTCCTGCTTGCCACGAATGTCCTATGGGAATTTCAATCAGCAGCTAATATTTCAAGATCGTATGTTGACACAATTACAATTCACCATATGTAATCAAAGTTAAAAACAATTCGCAAAACACGTTCTATGACTGCACATAATACCAGCACTTAATGGTATTGGGGAAAGCACAGCATCCAACCAAACCTTCCAGAGAGAAGATCTTGCATATTTGAGCAGAGTGAGAGCTGGGGTCAGGGACTGCTCATCTGAGCAGAGTGAGAGCTGGGGTCAGGGGCTGCTCATCTGAGCAGAGTGAGAGCTGGGGTCAGGGACTGCTCATCTGAGCAGAGTGAGAGCTGGGGTCAGGGGCTGCTCATCTGAGCAGAGTGAGAGCTGGGGTCAGGGACTGCTCATCTGAGCAGAGTGTGAGCTGGGGTCAGGGACTGCTCATCTGAGCAGAGTGTGAGCTGGGGTCAGGGACTGCTCATCTGAGCAGAGTGTGAGCTGGGGTCAGGGACTTCTCATCTGAGCAGAGTGAGAGCTGGGGTCAGGGACTTCTCATCTGAGCAGAGTGAGAGCTGGGGTCAGGGACTGCTCATCTGAGCAGAGTGAGAGCTGGGGTCAGAGGCTTCTCATTTGAGCAGAGTGAGAGCTGGGGTCAGGGACTGCTCATCTGAGCAGAGTGAGAGCTGGGGTCAGGGGCTGCTCATCTGAGCAGAGTGAGAGCTGGGGTCAGGGACTGCTCATCTGAGCAGAGTGTGAGCTGGGGTCAGGGACTGCTCATCTGAGCAGAGTGTGAGCTGGGGTCAGGGACTGCTCATCTGAGCAGAGTGAGAGCTGGGGTCAGGGACTTCTCATCTGAGCAGAGTGAGAGCTGGGGTCAGGGGCTGCTCATCTGAGCAGAGTGAGAGCTGGGGTCAGGGACTGCTCATCTGAGCAGAGTGTGAGCTGGGGTCAGGGACTGCTCATCTGAGCAGAGTGTGAGCTGGGGTCAGGGACTGCTCATCTGAGCAGAGTGAGAGCTGGGGTCAGGGACTTCTCATCTGAGCAGAGTGAGAGCTGGGGTCAGGGACTGCTCATCTGAGCAGAGTGAGAGCTGGGGTCAGGGACTTCTCATCTGAGCAGAGTGAGAGCTGGGGTCAGGGACTGCTCATCTGAGCAGAGTGAGAGCTGGGGTCAGGGACTTCTCATCTGAGCAGAGTGAGAGCTGGGGTCAGGGACTGCTCATCTGAGCAGAGTGAGAGCTGGGGTCAGGGACTGCTCATCTGAGCAGAGTGAGAGCTGGGGTCAGAGACTTCTCATCTGAGCAGAGTGAGAGCTGGGGTCAGGGACTGCTCATCTGAGCAGAGTGAGAGCTGGGGTCAGGGACTGCTCATCTGAGCAGAGTGAGAGCTGGGGTCAGGGACTTCTCATCTGAGCATAGTGAGAGCTGGGGTCAGGGACTGCTCATCTGAGCAGAGTGAGAGCTGGGGTCAGGGACTGCTCATCTGAGCAGAGTGAGAGCTGGGGTCAGAGACTTCTCATCTGAGCAGAGTGAGAGCTGGGGTCAGGGACTGCTCATCTGAGCAGAGTGTGAGCTGGGGTCAGGGACTGCTCATCTGAGCAGAGTGAGAGCTGGGGTCAGGGACTGCTCATCTGAGCAGAGTGAGAGCTGGGGTCAGGGACTGCTCATCTGAGCAGAGTGAGAGCTGGGGTCAGGGACTGCTCATCTGAGCAGAGTGTGAGCTGGGGTCAGGGACTGCTCATCTGAGCAGAGTGAGAGCTGGGGTCAGGGACTGCTCATCTGAGCAGAGTGTGAGCTGGGGTCAGGGACTGCTCATCTGAGCAGAGTGTGAGCTGGGGTCAGGGACTGCTCATCTGAGCAGAGTGAGAGCTGGGGTCAGGGACTGCTCATCTGAGCAGAGTGAGAGCTGGGTTCAGGGACTGCTCATCTGAGCAGAGTGAGAGCTGGGGTCAGAGACTTCTCATCTGAGCAGAGTGAGAGCTGGGGTCAGGGACTGCTCATCTGAGCAGAGTGAGAGCTGGGGTCAGGGACTGCTCATCTGAGCAGAGTGAGAGCTGGGGTCAGAGACTTCTCATCTGAGCAGAGTGAGAGCTGGGGTCAGGGACTGCTCATCTGAGCAGAGTGAGAGCTGGGTTCAGGGACTGCTCATCTGAGCAGAGTGAGAGCTGGGGTCAGAGACTTCTCATCTGAGCAGAGTGAGAGCTGGGGTCAGGGACTGCTCATCTGAGCAGAGTGAGAGCTGGGGTCAGGGACATCTCACTCCAAATTTTTTAGGGAACTGAAAATGTGGGTTTATCAACTTTAGGTGACAGTCTCAAACCAGTCACGAAATTCAACAGTTTTTTCCAGATCTAAGGATCATTTTCCAACCGTCTTGGAACTGGCACTGCCTTCTCTAGAACTCTGGTGTACGCATCCAGAGTATTTTTTTTGTATGACGTTTTGCAAAGTGGCTCAAGGTTTTGGAAATTGCTGTTTGAGGAGACAATCAACTCATCAGTCTATTAGGAGCTACGCAAACTATGCCATATATGTTTCAAACTGCTCAAATACTGTTTACTAGATATACATGAATCTACCCCAGGGTTAGACAGTAGATGGAGGACCACATTCAGTCCCATAACTAGTGAGAATTCGTCCATTGTTTTATACTTTGCTGTAGGGTAGACGAAGAATTTAAATTACAAAATACTCCTTTTAAGATCCCTCCTATAAACTAACATCACCTCCAGTATTTCCCAGCCTCTGCTCACTGTCCCCCTTATTGTACTAAAACGTTTCATGTTCAAACTTGCACAAAAGTACACTTTCTGGGAAAATTACATGCAGAATCTACGTAATTAGTAAATAAAATGCTTTTCACTTGATCACAAAGTAAGCTGCCATGACACTGTGGCTTTCCTGATAATCAGGCATTTGCTTCGCATTTAATCCCACTAACAAAGGATTGCATTTCTGATGCCAGAGACTCCCTGCCCACATGCTGCTGGCAGTTTGCACCATGCTGTTCCTCTCAACTACCATTCCTGTCACACGGCATTCAGTGAACACACTCACCTTGAGCCACAGAAAATAAATACTCATATGAATTATAAAAGAAAGTCAGTGTCCACACTTCGCTGCTTTTATGCCTGGAAAGGGTGCAAACCCATGTGGCTTCTTTCAATGGTGAATATTTTGGGTACCACGGCGAAAATGGGCGAGACGTGCTTTCGCATATAAATGATTGCATGAGGGGATAGAGGTTTCAACAAACAATTTCTAGTCTACCAACAACTTTTTATTAAAATAAAGTAAATCTGTTTGATCCTACTTCTGCTTCTCGTGTGGGATGAAGACGGCTGATTTCTCTCAAACATATTTGCATCTTTTGCGCTACAAAACTGGCGAAATGCACCCTCTCCATATGTTACCGTATTTAAAAAAACAAACTCTAAAATAGTCCGCAGGCTGCTTGCTCCATATATCACGTGCCCCGTTTCGGATTACATAAAAGCGTGCAAGCATAGGGCACGGGTTTTCTTCTTCAGTATTGCAAAGTTTCTGTAAACATTTTTTCTTACAAAGCGTATACTCTTGCCGTTTCTAAGCACTGTAAATGAAAGATGTAGGTAAAAGGCAATTTAATGGTACTCAATTTAAAACTGAACTCTATTGTTCTAAGGAAAATAATTCAGACCAGCTGCCCCTAATTAAAAAAGACTGACAGGACCAAAAGGAGGCCAACAAGGACACCGATGCCGGGAGAACTGCAAACCGAAAAATACAAACAAAAAAAACGAGTCTCAAGAGGGAAAGCTAGTGGTTTAACGCAGCTCGCTACAACCCTGCTAAAGGGGCCCCACAACTCTTGAGGGGGCTCATTCAGCTCAAGGGCAATGAATAGTGGGAGGAGAAAGACAACCTTAGGTAGAGAAGGCCCTGGGGGGCGCTAGAGGGCGCACGGCAAGATGGCTGCACCGTAGTGCAGCTCCGCCGGCCGCCAGCATTATCCTTTGAATATCCTGCTCCCTACTAGCCATCCGAGCCATCAAATGCGCGGCAGCTCATCTATAACAGCTGCCCATCACTCTAGCAGTGTTTAAAGGCAATTGACAGCCCCAAAAGGCCGAGAGAAGCGGAGGGCGGCGCATTGCAGCGGGAGCAACATGGAGGCCGCGTGAGGACCAGCAAGATTTAGAGGACACAGTGTTGGAGATTACGGCTGGTACTGCTAAAACTGACGGGTGTTTGCCTGCCTCTACAGTCCTGCTGAAGCTCGCTGTGCGGAACTGACGACCAGTGGTGCCGCGGGTGCAGGTGCGCGCGAGAAGTGGGGATCGGCCCACAGCACCCACCCGTGGCCTGTGCGGATTGTGCTTTGTGAGTAGCGACCTCGCCCTGGGGACATTTAGCCTGCGGTGGCTGCGGCCTGTACGGCGTTGGACGGGTGTCGTGGGCCAGAGCTGCGCAGCCGCTGCTGACCGGGAGCTGAGATCAAGGTGAGACAGGAGTGCGCTGAGCGATTGTGGCGCTTTCTGGCCTGGAGGCCCGCTTGCATACAGCATAGCGGTGGCGCCATATCCTGCGGTGGGTCTCCTGAGCGTGAAAAGTTGTGCTGGTATAGCGCTTGTTGTGGCGTGGAGCTGGTGCGAGGACCTGAAACCTATGGACCTGCCTGGCCTGAGGTGAGGCTTTGAGGCGTGCTGATGCGGGGGGCTTTGGAAGATTGGAGTCGCCTGTCTGTTCATTGCTGGGCCTGGAGGGCTGAATCCTGGCCTAATTGACATCACGCTGCCCCCGCTGGCGTGCCGTGCGATTCCCCCGCTTGATTTGCATGCATTGGGCCACTGAAGCGCTTCTGGTGGACAGCTGTGTGGTGATCCATCCACTACCCACAATATCCCACAATTTGCGTAGGGCCTCTGTGCTGGGGCTTGATGTGAGTACACCGGAACGGCGGCGGGAAGCAGAGCTATGTGACCGAGCCTAACTGGGGAGGCCTACTCGTGCCTGTGGGCGGACCTCATCGCTCTCCTGCATCCAGAATCAGAGCCTAGCACACTGCACCATGCATAGGCCCGCGTCGATACTGACTAGTATACCTTGCCTGGCACCACGTGGACAGAAAACTGAGGGGACACTAGCGACTACGTCTTTGGTTGCACATAGTATTCTGCCCTGGTCCCTACTATCCCTTAGCGCGCGGAGTGCCTACTGGAGAGACCGTGCAGCGCCAGTGCTTATAGAAGCGACTGAGGAAAATAAGTTTAAGTAACGGGCGCTGGGTTCTGTGCATAGCTGCCACCATGGGCAAACCGAACAAAAATCAACCACGCCTCAACTTTGACTTGCACAGGTCAGGGAAGTCACAGCAAACTGCCGCTTCTGACTCAGAAATGGATAATGCGACTGAATCCCCATCTGCCCTAGAGAAGACACTTGCAGCTATCCAGGCTAGCCTGCAGTCCATAGATGGAAAAATTGAGGCCCTTAATGGACGTATGGACCACATGTCCGCTAAACTCGACAAACATGCACCTAGATTAGGGGAGGCAGAGCAACGCATTTCGAATGCGGAGGATAACCTACAGCAGGTCACGACAAAAACGAATGACATGGAGAAAATATTGGCGATCATCCAGGCTAAAAACGAGGACCTTGAAGCGCGATCACGGCGCAATAACATACGCATTTTGGGTCTGCCAGAATCCACAAATGTGGGAAAATTGGAAACCTATGTGGAAAACATGTTCCGAGACATTTGTGGCGCCGAAAACCTTTCAAGCCTGCTAATTGTGGAACGGGCTCATCACTCCCTGGCGGTCCGTCCGCCTCCGGTCTTGCCACCCAGACCAATCATCGCCCGCTTGCTGAACTTTAGGGACCGGGATGCGGTGCTCCGCATTTCCCGACAGAAGGGTACCATCACATATCAGGGTAATAACCTATCATTTTATCCTGACTTCACAGCAACGGTACAGGTGGCAAGAAAAGAATTTCAACAAGTAAAAAAGATTTTGATCACTGAGAATTTTCAATATGCCATGCTCTATCCGGCTCGCCTCCGGATAGGTACTGATGATAAAGCCAGGATCTTCACTAGCCCCAAGCAAGCTATGAATTTTGCCAAGTCTCTTCGTCGCAAAAAACAAGCTCTTCTGGATGCATCGGACAACGCTGATTGAGGCACAGAACTCGTCCCTCCGCTCCTGGACTCATTGGCTGCCCCATAGCCCGGGCACAGCCTGGGACATTGTGCTCAATATTGGACTACTCCCTATGGCACAGCGCCTCTGACAAGCTGGTTTCTGGTAACTGGACCGCCGTAGTGTATTAATGTTGCTGGCTGCACTTGAGCACTTATATTCTTTTTTGTATGCCGCCTTTGGTGCCGCTATGAGGGTAATGACGTCTTATATTGCAAAGTGGGTGCTGTCATCTTATGATGTTGGCGCAGAGCTAATGATCTAGGGAGCACATGCTCATTGTTCGCGGCCACCTCCCTTGTACACCCGGGAGTTGGATATGCTGCGGCATCCCCCAATGGGTATACCCCACATCACTTCTTGTATTGGTTTTCACATGTTGGGTTTTGTTTTGACTCAAGGGAATGGCTTTGGCAAATTGGGACTGCTAAAGTGGGTGGGGGTGGGGGGGTCAAATGTTGTTGATATGGGGATTGTTCACTGTGATTGCACTGTTACGCTAGCTATGACATATATTCTTAGCCTACTATTCCTGCCACAGATTGGTCATTCTGCTGTTGGTTTTTTGTCTTCAAATTGCTGATGGGTGACAAATGCCCCTGTTTGACGTGGAATGTCCGAGGGCTAAATTTCCCCCAAAAAATCAGACAGGTATTTGCCTATCTGGATCGGCACGGGATTCAGATTGCTCTCCTACAGGAGACGCATCTGACCAAGATATCTGAGGCCAAGATCGCCACTAAGAGGGCTGGGTACAAACTGGCCTCCTCGTATTCTTCCTATGCCAGGGGGGTTGTCATTTTGTTTAAACGAGGTATCCCATTTACACCAATGAAAACCTATGTAGACGATGAGGGGCGCTGTGATATGGTTCACGGTAAACTGGGGATCTCCCTGATTACTCTTATTAATGTATAAGGGCCCATAGTGGATGAACCAGAGGTCTTTGCGCGAATCTATGATATACTGCGAAGCTGGCCTGAGGTGGCTATTATAGGGGGTGGGGACCTGAACACTTACCTGGATCCCAGTATGGATAAATCTAGCCCGCAAGGCATCCGTACACCTAAAGTGGCCCAAAGTGTTACAAATGCTATGCTAGATTTTGGGCTGGTAGATGCTTGGAGGCTTCGTAATCACACAGCGAGAGAAGGTACACTCGCTATGCCAGCGCATCACAGTTGGTCCCGTTTGGACTAATGGCTGCTAAGCGAAGGGCCAAATGAATGCGTCATTGATATTGCTGCGCTCCCACGCACGCTTTCAGATCACAATCCTGTGTGGCTTGTTCTCACACTCCCAACTAACGTTTGTCGCCCATTCACATGACGTTTCCGCTCAGAGGCCCTCCTGGACCCCATATACACCGGCACCATCAGAAAAGCCATAGAACAATACTTTGAGATTGATGTAGGCACCGTGGAGAGTGCTTCCACTCTCTGGGAAGCCTTTAAAATGACCATAAGAGGGGTCTGCATTAGCACCACAGCAGGTTTTTTAAAAGATCTCAGGGGGCAGCTTGAAAAGATAGAAGCCACGTTGGCAGACCTCAAGCGAGACTACACTGCCAAACAATGCGCCACCACTCTCTCGCATAAATGAAATGGTTCTTGAATATGATGCCATGGCAGAGTCTGAGGTACGCTATCTATCGCGTAGACATGTATCCCGAGCATACGGGGAGGGCGGGCGAGCGGTTCGCAATTTAGCTGCTAAACTCAAATTTCGTGCCGAACATCATCACATAGATAAAATACTTGACACTCAGGGTGGGGAGCACTCCACCCCTCAGAAGATAGTGGACCAATTTCATGCCTATTACGCCACCATGTATACATCGCAGGGGACAACGTCTGCTTCGGATCTTGCGGAATATCTGTCAGACATTGCTTGCGCATGGCTGTCGGATGATCACCGCGACTACTTAAATCAGCCAATCAACGAATTGGACATAAAAGCAGCAATACATGCCTTACCCAATAAAAAAGCGCTGGGGCCCGACGGCCTCACGGACGAATTTTATAAAGAATATGTTGATTTGGTCACACCCCACTTACTGGAAATGTATGCGGAGGTGCATGAAACTGGTGTATTGTCGCCGTTCTTCCGTCAAGCGCTGATCATCACCTTACTAAAAAAAGATAAATCACCTGAACATTGCAAATCATATCGGCCCTTATCTCTGATTAATCTCGATGCCAAAATACTCGCCAAAGTTCTGGCAACCAGGCTCCAGCCTCTAATGCCTTGTCTGGTCCTCCCAGACCAATCTGGATTTATTGCGGAGAGATCCACGTCCCACAATGTCCGAACTATATTTGCGATGTTTCACGTCCTCGATCCAGAATTGCATGCAGCTGCAGTAATGTTAGATGCAGCAAAAGCGTTTGACTCCATAGAGTGGAGTTACATGTTCCAAATCCTTCGTCGCATGGGGTTTCCTTCAATATTCCTTGGATGGGTGCAACTTTTATACTCTGACCCCTCAGTGCGGGTACGTGTGGGAGGACTGACATCAGAGCTGTTCCTGATTAGCAGAGGCACCCGGCAGGGTTGCCCTGTGTCGCCGCTGCTGTTTGCCGTTGTGCTTGAGCCCTTGGCCTGTGTGATCCAGCTGCAACACAGAGGCACGGCCCTCAATTTCATGCACCGTCATGTAGGTATATCCCTCTATGCTGACGACTTGGTGCTTTTTATTTGAGAGCCCCGACGCTACCTGGCTCAGGTGCTAAAAGAGTACATCGGATTTGGACTGTTCTCTGGTCTCACTATTAACTGGAACAAATCAGTAATAATACCACCAGCACCCGCCACAATGCGAAAAACACATGTTGTGCATTTGAATGCACAGCGTGACAGGCACCGCGGGGTGCCTGCCACCTTGTGCATTCAAATGTAGGGGGGTACCATAGGTACCCCCCATGTGCACCCCCCACCCCCCCAAATCCTGGGTGCCCGCAACGGGCCCCCAGAAGCAAAGACCACATGCCTTTCCATGGCGGCAACACCCCCATAGAAAGGCTGCTTTCCGCCAACATCCTAATATGGATGGCGGTGTCTTGCAGACACCGCCACCATATTAGGGTCCTTCACCGCCCGGTCCCCTGTGGGACCGGCAGAAAGCTCGGCGGGCGGTCTTTCCGTCCGCCGGGCTCCCCCCGCCATCGTAATATGGCGGGGGGAATGGAATGCGGGTGGTGGGAAATGGCGGGCGGATCGCCACCGCCATACGGGCGGTGGTGATCCGCCCGTCATTGTAATGACCCCCTTAGTTTTCTCATTATATAAATTACACAAAATTCAATATTTTAATCTATTAAAAAACTCAAATACATTGAGTAAATATAGTTAATAAATATACCTTTAAATTAATTCTTTTGACCAATATTTTTACCATTCTTATTACTTAAAATTTAAAAAATAATTAACATTTTATATTCAAAATTCCATAAAATCATAGATTTTACACACATTGATTACATTTTAATTAAATTAAATATTTTGAAATGTATTCTTTTTTTTTTTAAATCTAAATTTAAAAAAATATTACATTATATTTTAAAACACTCCCCAGCCCTCTTCCCTATAAACACAAATTTGCACTCATAAATTCAATATTTCAATTTCAATTTTTAATTTTTTGTTTCAAATTTAAAATTCTCCTCAATATCATCCCCTATAAACCAAACATAACATTGCTAATAACTTTATTTTTTAAATATAGAATTTAAATTTTAAATTAAATTATAAAATTGCTCATTCTTTTTAAAACAGTCCCCACCCTTATCCCCTAAAAACCCAACATACCAATTCTAAAACAAAATTTGAATTTCAATTAATTCTTTTTAAAAATTCCAAATTTAATTTCTTAAATTTTTTAAAACACTCCCCACCCTTATCCCCTACAGACCCAACAGCCCGCTCCTAAAACAACATTTCATAATTTAAAAATTCAGATATTTAAAATGTTAAAAAATAATTTTGAATTATTTTTAAACACTCCCCACCCTTATTGCCTAAAAACTCAACATCCCGCTCCTAAAACAACATTTCATAATTTAAAATATCGAATATTTAAAATTTAAAAATATAATTACTCATTATTTTAAAACACTCCCCACCTTTAGCCCCTAAAAACACAACATCCCGCTCCTAAAATTTCTATTACAAAAAAGTTTTTTTACAATATTCAACAACTATTATTACTTAAAAACAACAATATTTTAATACGAAACAATACTATAACGATATTTTTAAAAAACAATATTTTATACATTCTATATATTTTTTTCTCGATATTTTAAACACTTAAAAACAATATATTTTAATTACGATATTTTTGATTCGATATTTTATACTTCGATATGTCTACAAAAAAAACGATATTTTTAACATCAATATATATTTGATCAATATTTTAGTATTGTCGATATACTAAACTCGATATTTTTGTATATCGATATTAAAAATTCGATATTATGACTAGTTACCACAGCAGTACTGATGCATGTATAATTTTAGAACTTCAATAAAAAGATTAAAAAGAAAAAACCTTAGGTAGAGAAAATGATAGAAAAAGACAGAGTCAAGGAAATGGCGAGAATAGAAAGTCAGACAGACGGTAGGGCGGTCCACCTACAGGCACGCTCCTGTATGGCATGAGCAAGGAAAGTGTTTCACTTTTAAAGAAAAGTATTCTTGGAAATTATCGGCGTCTTTTGATTGGCTGGAGATACGCATTAAAACACAGATGTCACCTAGTGAAGATGACTGCCGGGAGGAGGTGTGATATTTTATCTGTAAGACGAAAAGCTCTCATTTGCAGGTCGGTCTCTTCAAAGCAGTTGTCACCAGCTGCGGCTGAGAGACTCTCCCTGACACAAGAGGTTGCCAGAGAGACACCGAGGCAGAGCATTCTGAGGAGTGAAAAGACCTTATCTTAAGGGGGCTCATTAAACTCACAGCGATCGTCCCGACTCTCAGGCGGCCGACCAGTGATGTGTGTGAGGCAGCCTTGTTTACAAAACAGGAGGAGCACACTTGAGTGGTGAGTCAGCAGGCGAAAAGGAGTTCTTCTGAACAACAGATAACCTGTAAAGCGAAAGAAAACTGTACTTGGCCTGTGCTCTTTAGCCTAAAATGGAAGTGATCTATCGGATGCACAATCCAATGAGGAAGCAGAAAAGAAGAGCGACACTGGAGTCTTCCTATGGGAGGCAGCAGGCGGGAAAAATGTAGGTTTTTTTATTACAAAAGGTCTTGCAGACAGCGCATGCGCGCTGAAGCTCGACCTAAAAACAGCAATTGCCTCAGTACCAGAATGGGAGTGGATTTGTGGATGGTATTCTTTAGTTATTTTTAGTAAGATAGCTGCCAAGCAACTACAGAAAGCTCTTCATCAGAACAAGGCATTTCTTGATGAACACCTCAAAGCAGATCATTCCATTAATCTCAGGGGGAGGTTTTCTGACATCAGTATGCATTTCTGTCTATCTTAATACTGCAATCATATCAGAAGTATCTAAGATTTGCAGTGAGGGAGCTACATTGAGGAGTTCAGGTTTTTCAATATAATCTCTTTGTGTGTGTTTACAGAGCTATTGGCTCCTCTGCTAATGATACTACACAAGAAGGAAAATACAAGTTCATCCCTTTTAGGCGACTTTTTAATAGTCACACAGTCATAGGGCCAAGATGTGCGAGACATTCAGGGAACTGTCCAAGCCCTGGAGTAGTTTGGGTTTCTGATAAACTGTCATCTCCACCTGAAGCCATCACAGAGTCTGTATATCTGTTGTTGTAGGAAGCTGGCTCTCCATATACTTTACTAAAATGAAGTATGTTGCGCAGAGAAACCAGTGGATGCCTTACAGGTACACAGAGGTTAAAGTAGATAATACTAACGCTCTATTTGTGGTAGTGTGGGTGAGTAGGTAGGCTTATTAGAGGGCAGTGCTCAGCATTTGTGGTACTCACATAGGCAATAAATAAAACACACACTGAAGAATAAGTCCAAGACCAATTTATAAACTAATGTCGATTTGTTTGTATTTTTTAAGACCAAAAATTTCGATCTAAAATAAGGGGCAGATTTACAATCCCCTTGCGCCACTTTTGCGTCACTTTTCCCATGTTAAAAGTGACGCAAAAGTGGCGCAAGGGGCTTGTAAATCTGCCCCTAAGTACTTTAGGAGTTATGATTTTTTAAGAGTTCGGAAAATATATCATTGTGTGTGCAGTTACGCACACACTGAAGTCAATGACCATTGACCATTGAAGTCAATGGAGAAAAGCAGAAAAATGCATATAAAATCAGGCAATGCTTTCACGAAGTTCAGCTTCTTGTTTTAGGTCGACAGCAGGACCTGGTCTAAAGTTCCAGCAGCAGAAGATCATGAGTGTCCTGGATTTGTCCGGGAGCAGGGTGCTGAACGTGCTGGTATCTGGTATGCTATGACATAGGGGGCCACCTGGGAAGACACTGCACAGAAGGACTTAGAGGTAAGTCTGGTGGGTTCCACTGGAGGGAGGAGGTCACAAGGGTCGCAGGATCATGAGAGCACATCTGGTTCATCATTACCGGGAATGGTGGGGTAGTGTGCAGAGGAGATCGGTCAGCCGGGCGTCGTGTTTTGAGAAGTCCTCGCAGGTGAGGAGCAGGCAACATGAAGAGGCAATTTCGGGACAGCTAGGCCACTCAGGATGTGGGTCTCAGGGGTCTCAATGTCCCTCAATTGGTGCTTGCATCTAGAATTGTTGAAGTCCAGAATGGATTCTTTGTCTTGTTTGCTGTAGGAGTTCCGGTACCCAGGGTATTGGCACGGTGTAGCTCCGGTATGTCTTGGTGTCTCCAAACGTGGTGGGGGGACAGACCTGACCCTCAAATTGGATGGTGATGATGGTGGTATGCAATTCATGACACAAACGAGATTCACAACATGTGATTGATTGCAAAAACATACACTACAGTAACAGTGACTTACTTAAAACAGGAAGGGTCAGATCTCGGAACAATTTGATATTAAATGTTTTTACTGTGAACTGGGAAGAATCTTATTTCAATCAAGACAGTCCATGTTTGTCTTCTCCCTATCGCAGGATATCAGAGTAAGTATTCCATGAGCTATACAAGAGACTTGGTTGTTTCACAGTAGGCCTGTTTGCACATCCAGCCCATTAGCATTAGCAATTGGAATAGATGCTTTTAAGAGTCAGTGGTCAATGACCCTTGTTGTAATAATTTCCCCCTATTCCCTGGTCCCACTGTCACTGTCCAAGGTTTTGAGACAGAAAGCAAAGATAATACTAATGTGCCCCCACTAGTTAGTGAGGCAGTGCTTTTCTCTATTGAGAGAGATGTTAGTGCAGGAGGTTTGGATTCTTCCTCTAGATACTTACTTCGTTTGGCAGCCTACTCTGCCCCGATATCCCTACAACTTCTAAGGCTGTTAGCTTAGAAGTTAAGAGGAAAGAGCGTATGAATTTGGGCTTATTACTTTGTGTCATTGTCCATTCAGAAAAACATAAAGGATTCAGTCAAGAACGTGTGAATTCATTCCTTTTGTTCCTGGTGTCAGGAGAATCATTGTTCACCTGTTGATTGTTCTTGAGAGAACATTCTACAATTTCCTCAGTTAGACTTCATATGGGTTTATCAGTAGCATCCCTAAGACTACAGTGGACATCCATTAAATCTTGTCCTACTCAATAGGATCGCCTAAAAGACATTGAAAGATGACTGGGTGGATAGACGAAAGGGGTTGGGGACCTGAGGTGCACGATTAGGAGTTTATTTCCATCCTGGGATTTACACTTAGTGCTATTGGCTCTTCAAAATTGATCTTTTAAGTAGGCCTGGGCTTAAAACTCCGCTCTACTCGTGGAGTTTTCTGAATTCTGCAACTCCGTCTTCAATGGAGAATGTGGACTTACTTTTTTTGTTGGCAAACTCGAAATCACGCCTGGGCAGAGTTTGCAGAGTTTTACTCCGTGGAACTCCGCAAAGTGCTAGAACTTCTTTGTTGTGGCCATGCCTTCTTGCTGGTTGTTGTGACCATGTGACTGGTTGCCATTTTGTGTAGGCAGCCAGTATGATATTGCCATAGGCGTGCATGTGTTGTTCTTCTATCATTATGTTGTGCCCATGTCTCCTTGCTGGTTGTTTCACCATGTGGTCGGAGGCCATTTTGTGCATCTAGCCAGTGTACCTTTTAGCCATGGGCCTGCTTGTCTTTTAATTCTTCCCAATGCCTTCTTGCTCAGCGTTGCTGTTGTTGATGACCATGTGGCACTGGCTGGCTGATTTATATATATATTTTTTTATTTTAGGTTTTTGAATTTTCCTATTTTACTTTTTATTTTTTTATTTAGATTTTTTTGTTGTATTTTTTTTTTGTAATTTAATTGTAATTTTTACATTTTTTAAAAATTTCCATAACATCTGGCATCAAACAACCCCATGTCTCCTATAGGTGATGATAGCATTCATTGACAAAGGATTATTCCATTGTCATGTGTCAGCTGCACTTCCCTGAGTGCCACATCCCATGTGATGCACATAAAGAAAACTATTACATCTGTATGTTGTTGTTCTTGTACTTTCTTATCGTTCCTGAGTATATACCATGAACGTCTATGTTGGTATGGTTTTACGAATGGATACACTGTATTGTTAACTATTTATAATAACTTAAGTACACAGTGACCACACTAAATGATGTTGTGTGTTTGTACTTGTTTGTACGACTAATGGAACTGCAACAGTGCCACGTTTCACTGATGTTCATCTTGCTTGTTTGCTTTTAGGTGCACAAGAGACAACATCATCGACAGTACTGCCAGACAGAAGGCCTGTGCAGGATGTGACGAGTGACTACACATCACGGACATCTCTTCAGCTTGTGAAGATAAGTGCCACTGCCAATTGACAGGTTCAAGATAGCCCCAACGAAAGGTGCTATCAAGAAATTGGCCAGTTATAAGAAGTAGTTTACCACGACTGGTATGTCGACCCAGACATTTTTCGGGCAAAACAATCTGTGCTTGCAGTACCGGCCTCCGGGGAGCAAGCTGGGAGCAGCCCAACATCAGTGGACCCGCGCCAACTTCGGCCAAAGCCCATGATGTCACATAGGCAGCCAGTCTTATAATGGCAATGCCGACAAGCAGTGACATTGAAATGTACTTATCTCTTTCACAAAGTAGTACCCATTCATTGCAGGAAGCTCAGATAAGTGGACAACAGCAGCCGCAGCCAGGAATAGTAGTTCCTCCTGAAGTAGGAGCAGTTCAGGAGATTGAGCTTCATGCTGAGGAAGTAGAAGAAGTTTCTTTTTAGAAGATACATTGTCTTTAAGATCTCCACCATCTTCTTCTCCAAGCTCCCCTTCTGATGATCACGACTCGACTTGGATCCCGCCTCAGTCCGAGAGTGAGACACGTTAGGAGAGGCCAGGGAAAAGGAAGGTTCTTGAAAGCCTTAAAGTTATGGAAATAGATGAGGAAGATGACGATGAGGCAGTCATCATAGATGTTAGCCCAGCCCCAGTGGAGACTGATGTTACCCCATCGCAAACCGCTCTGAGGGATGTGGCACCACAGATACCACCACCACCGCCAGCTGCCATATTTGCAAAGCCCCGGCAGCAACCTACATCCACAAACACCCCAGTAGAAGCAGTTACTGTAGAGAGGCAAATGTCAAAACACCCACCTACCACCAGTTCATCCAACATTTGCAGTGACACCAGTGTCAGAAAGTGGACCCTCCCAGTTTGGGACTTCTTTACAGTTAGGAAGAAGGAGCTGACTATTGCCATATGCTCCTTTTGCGGAGCAAGTGTTATTCGGGGTAAGTTTGGTACAAACTATGGTATCGGAGGCCAAACAACCCATTTGAGAAATCGACTCACAATCCAGTGGGAGGAGCACCATAGCGGCCAAAAAAGTGCAAGTAGTGTTGGTGAAGGAGGTGAAAGGCTAAGCATGGAATCCTATCTGATCATGGTGGAAGGTGAAGAAGAGGAAGACATTTTCATTACACAAATCAGCCCTTTCCCCAGCAGCGCAGTAGTATCGCCCACATCAGCAACATCGCAATGGCACAAACTAAGGTTGATCCACCAAGGCAAGAGCGTACAGTGACTGCTCCGCTGAGACGCACATTGAACTTACCACTGTCTGCTCTCAAGAAGTCACCTGCATCAGTGGCACACGAAAAGAAAAAAATCCAGACTGCAAACCCTGGTATAATTAGGCAGGGGAGCAGTACAAACGCAACCAACCAACATGTGCAACTCAAAGCTGGCTAAAATATTTGCGCTGGGCCTCATCCCTTTTTCTTCTGAGGAAGGAGTGGATTTTCTAGAATTTGTGGCAGCCATCTGCCAGAAATTAAAGGTTCCAAGCCAGTTCTATTTTGCCAGAGTTGCTGTTCGAGTGCTACATCAGGATGTGCTTGAATTGATTGGACAAGCGTTGCAGCAGAGTGCTGTTCATACTATCCACCTGCAGACAGACATGTGGATCAGTTGCCAAGCCACTGATTACATGTACATCACTGCACACTGGATCTCTTTTGTGGGGGTTAGAAAAATTATATCTGCAGGTGTTGACACTGCTGAGATTGTTAATGCTGCTCGGAAGCATGCAACAGTAGCCATGGAGAAATCCCATACTGCTGCAAGCATCTTGCAAGACATTAAAAACAGGGTCTTTGAATGGCTGCGACCAAGAGGGCTTAACATTGGATTTGTTGCCACGGACAATGGCAGTACTATCGTTAAGGCCATGGCAGATGGTGGCAATTTCAGGGTCCTGTGTTACGCGCAGTGCACCAACAGCATTGTATAAGACTTTATCAAGAAAGAAGACCGAGTCAGCAACTTACTGTCCACCTGCAGAAGAATTTGCACACATTTCAGCCATTCTTTTAAAGCCCGGAAGCAGCTGAGGGTCATTCAGCGTGATAATCGAATGTCAGTCAAAGCACTCATATAGGAGGTGCCGTCACGCTGGTACTCCACTTATTACATGTTGCAATGTCTGTTTGAGCAGTACAGACCGATCAATGCATATGTCATGCAAAGAGGGGATGCAACTGCGAAAGACATGACCATTGAAATGTACTAATGGGCCCGAGTCCAATTCCTGACAGAGATGCTGCTTCCTTTTGAGGTGTTCACAGGGGAAGTCAACAAGGAGGTCTGTACCAAGGGCCAAGCCATCCCGTTGTTGCATATGCAAAAGGAAGAGCTAAAGGAGGTGTCTGCAATGTACACAGTTGTGGATGAAAAAAAAGATGCGTATGAGTTGATGGAAAACTTAATCCTTCACTTATCTGTTAATGCAAGGGTGCAAAAAGACATTGTGTCATCCAAACATTACATCTGTGGCACAATTCTTGATCCACGGTACAAACCATTACTGGCCACGTTCATTCCTTTTTCAGACAGAAATGTTTCAAACAAAAAAATGTGGATTGCTGAGCAAGCCAGTAATCTAGACAAAGAACGTCGGGGAATTAGAGTCCCATTCTTCCAGGGCACAAGTACTGAGGGCCTGTGTGCAGAGGCAAAGGCAAAAGAGGTTGAGCAAGGTGGAGCACCAATGGCTATTGAGAGTATGGTCCAGGCCTATCTGGATGACCCAACAGAGGTCAATATTGATCAAAACCAATTGGTGTATTGATTTGGGAGGAGGCACAAATTGCCAGTGCTCAGCAGGCTGGCAATAAACTATCTGGCTTGAGGATGAGGGTTATTGGTCATACTCAGGTCATCGTAGTATTGTGTTAGCTGACCTACGTCTGGGTGAATTACCTGAGTTTGAGGACAAACTCAACTTCTCTGACTACTATGCCTGGCCCACCAACCATAGAACTTTCTCTCTCTATCACTGAACTGCTTTGACAATCAAAAAAATAATAAAGAAGCAGCTAGGGGAACAATATTTTATTTTGTTGGTTTGTGACTGACTGACTAATGTAGCCACACCGTTTTAGACACATTTTATTTCCAGATTGGAGTTGCACCAATTTGCAGTGAAGAAGCCCCCCCTTTCTTTCCTTCAAGGACACCGGAGGGCCAAATTTGTGCCTGCCTCCATCCCGCGCCTATCTATCCTTCCTTTATTCCCCTAGCCGGACTGACCCACATTATTTGATTTATCAAACTAGCCAATGTCTGTTTCATGAAACAATGGATCGCCAATGTACCACAGTCACTGTTCTTGAATTAGAACAGATAAATGGCATGCATTGCACGCACCAAAGCTTTATATATAATATGAGTGATTGTTGTTTGTGAGTGTGTTGAGAGGATTCATGTGGTGGCAGGCAGTGAGTGACACTGGGTGTATGTTTAACTATAACTATTAAGCTTGATTGTGTTAGTGATGGTCATTTTTTTCCTGAAGGTGATTTTTCCCTTCCCCTTTGACACTTAGCGAGATTTGTTTGCCGGGTCCACTCTGCAGAAAGGACTAATCTTCTATTCTCTCTTGCACTGCCGCTGAGTCTCCTTGGTGCACTCCTTATGATGTTTATCTTCTGTCCTTCCCCTTGATTCTACAATATCATTTTTGTTTTACAATCCGCAGGCCTTCTCTTCTCCTGTACAAAAAGGGAAAAGCACCATAACTCTCGTGCTTACCTTACCGGACTGCATCAGCCAGGCACCCAAGATTGACGGAAAATCCCCAAAAAATGCCGATGCACCTCCGAATTTGAAAATACAGTATCATTTTTGTTTTGATAATCATTTTTTAGAACTTTGTGTGTTGTTCGCTTCACTCCTATGTAATTTGTAATGTATTTGCTACTTTTCAAACCTAGGTGACAGAACATTTAGATATATATACGAATGTAACTTGTGTCTCTCTGGGGCAGACAGACTGTTTGGTTTGCATTTCATTTAAGTTACCTGTGCTCATTTCTTTGTTTCCTTTTCCTCCCACAACTGATGGATGATGGTTGGCTGCTCATTGCCAAGATGAATGTTGTCCTTGTGTAGTGTTTGTCTTTGACACACCTTTCCCCAAATTCCCTTTACCATCCATCCATCAATCCTGTAATCCTCTTCCCCTGGGCTGTGTGATTTATTGAGGTGTGACTTAATAATTTATACCATTAATTGATCACACACTTGGTGGGGCGAATGTGGTGAAGGCAACACCAGCTCAGTGCAGGATCTTCAGTTCTACTCCCATTACTGAAACAATAGTCCACACTTGTTCCATTTACCCGCCCACACATAAAAGGGATCAATACTTTAGATATAGTAGAACATCATTTTTTAGTATCATCATCATCATTCAGGCAGTGTGTGATGAGTTACGTAAACGCTCAACCAATAACCATGTCCACCCCAGACTTTAAGTCCTCTTCACGAATCACGATTCAAGTGTCACTTTTGTTTACTCTGACTACTAGCTCTTGTTTATTATTTACTATAAGGTATTCTTTGTTGTGTCTCAAGTGTTTGTAAAGCTGTGATATACATGATAAAATCCAGGACAGCCTTGTATGCCCCATGACATGTGGGTTAATAACACATTCACCTTGGTGGCATTGGGACCTGATATCTGATTCCTTCGCTGCCGTTAGTGGACTAGCCTGATACTACCACCCACCACGGCACCTTGGGAAATCCTACAGGCCTCACTTCTTCTATTCGAGGACTATGGTTTGTTGTTGTAGGCAGGGCAATGGCAACCTCCCCACCCCCACCATTAGTGTTCAATATAGTTGCAGACTGCATAGACGAGGATAGTAGCAGGAAAAGGGCACCACTTAGGAATAGCACATACCTAATTGTTGTTATATATGATCAGAACATTTTAAAAATAGGTTGCACTATAAGGCAGCAGTGAAAAGTAAAACACCCCAAAACCTAGATTTGAGGCATAAATGAAAGAAACTTAAATATGTATTAATCATAATCAACTCAAACAATAAAAAACCCACCCCTTCTACCCACCTCCAACAACTGGTCCACCCCCCTCCCAAACAAATGAAATCTCTCCCCGTCCCCAACCATTGTCTAACAAAAATCAAAAATGTCCATTGTCCGTGAAAAAGTCTAAACTGTATAAACCCGGATCCCAACTCCCACATCCCCACCCTCCCCACCCACAACAACAAACAAGTCACATCCACCAATAAACAAGTTAAAAAAGGGGCAGAGGGCACTAGGCTCAGGAGCTCATTGAGGTGCCTCTCCATTTATCTCTGCCGGGCTTCTATCCGCACCAGCCTTGAAAAGATGCGGCGTAGTAGAGTGTGGTCTGAGTGGGGGCAGCAGTGTGTGATTGATGGTGGGCAGCTGCCTGCAGACTGCAACGCTGATGTTGTGGATTGGAAGAAGCTGTAGGTGCTGGTGCTAGAGCCTGGCTGGGGCCCGGGGCAGCTGCCTTCTCTTCCTCCTCCTCCTCCAGGACCACCAGCCGCTGGTACTCGGCCAATATCGCCTCCAGCATCTGCTGCCGCAGCCGGGCTGCTGCACCCTGGAGAGATGGGCGATAGTGACATGGAGCAGTTAGAAAGAAAAAAAACTAATTGTAAACAATGCTCTGAGTGAAAAACCTGTTTACAATTATGTAGTGGGTGGCACAGTAGCAGTACATTGATTGTCCCCTGGGGCCATTCGATTTGATGTGATTAGAGTCACAGCCACCATTACCCACTCTCATAAAACTAAATGCAAATGGCAAATGCTCTAACTGTCTGAAAGGAATTAAGGCAGAATAAACACAGCAATACATCAGCTTTAAAAAACTGCAGTTTTTTTTTCTTTTGAAGGATTTCCTAGTAAAGTGCTTAGATTGTTTGGGGCTTCACGAAAGGCCCATTTACTAAGGAAGGGTCTAGTTTTAGCTACAATAATGCTTCTGGTATGCTGTTGATCAGACAACTTGAATTTTCTTCTAGCATATCTAGTCTGACCTTTTCATTTGCATAATTTTCATATGAGATCAGTACACTACAAACGGTTCAAAGTGATAGGACCTTTGTGTCGGCAAGGTTTGGGAAGTGTTTGTCTTGGGTGAAGGTATTTTGATTTTCTCTTAAATAGCTGGTAATACATGCTGGACCATTAACTAAAAAGTAACTAAACAACAGACACTTTGTGGGGAAATTGAAAAATAAAACCAAATGACCTCTCATTAATGAGAAAGGCATTATGCACTATGGAGTATTCTCTGTCTTGCTGTGCTAAATTAATGAATGGCGCCCTAGTTGCACTCATAGTCTCTGCAGTCTGCAGCTGAGGCAGCTGTAATAGACAATTATCTAATTCCAATGGACCTGCTCTTCTCCAAAGCCTTTTGATTTTATCCTGACTACAAGACAGATAAATAATAATGAATGATACACGTCACGTTTAAAATAAATCATTCATGCAGAGATCCTATCAGCCATAAGTAGATGGTGGGAAAAATGATGTACTGCAAATCAGTCAATGAAAGGATTAAGGGCCGGGATATTGCTTTGGCACGTTCGTCACAGACTATCCCATCCACAAAAGTGCCGCAAATTACACTATCCATTCTGCATTGTATTTGATATTTATTATTTATTAATTTATATAGCGCCCGAATCACCCCAATAGGGGTATCTCTGCGCTTAGGACGGTATGCTACAGCCAAACCAGAAGACCTCAGAAAAGATAGGTTTTTAAAAGCTTCCTGAAGTGAGGAAGGCTCTGGAAGTCGTGAAGCTGGTGGGGGAGTTCATTCCAGAAAGTCGGGGCAAGGTAAGTGAATGCTTTGCCACCCTTGCGAGCCTTTTTAATTCTCGGAGTGCAAAGGAGTAGCTTGGATCCTGATCGGAGGGGCCGAGAGGGGGTGTACTTAGTCAGTTTGTCAGACAAGTAGGAAGGCTATTGTCTTGTTTTTCTAGTAGTCTTTGTATTCACCTTTGGCTTTGATACGCACCATTTTAGCTTTACATTCTCTCATTCACTCTTTCGCCATAGAAAACCAGTCATCATTATCCATCCATCCAAACATAGCTCTGAACAAACCTTTCACCAAACATCCATTTCCCCACATCCTTGTGTTCACCCATTCCATTTTCCCATCCTGCTTTGCCTTAATCCACCCAAGCATTTCATTTACCCACCCAGGCATCCTTCCAGTTTCAACCATATATACCCTTTCATCCATCCTTCACCCAGCCATGCAGATATGATTCCTATCATCATCACCCACCTATATGCATCCTTTCACACACGTATCCTTTCAGTCATATTCTTTTAAAATATCTTTTAATTGAATTTTCTTTTTATTTATTCCAGCAAATAAACATACATGTTTCATTAGACCTTTTTGCATTAACATTGTCCAAGTACTAATCATAGCCAGAGCAAACAAGAGTGGGGACAAGGGGCAGCCGTGCCTGGTTCCCCTATGCACTTCGTATGGGCTTGAGATTATACCTCCTGTTCGTACTCTGGCTGAGGGGGATGTGTAGAGTAACTTGACCATTTAATCCATCCCTCGCCCTACCCCATAACATGCATTACCTGCATCAGAAAATCCCACCTCAAAGAATCATATGCTTTTTTGAGATCCACCGCCACAACCACTGCTTCAGGGTAGTTTGAGAGATTCCGGTGGAACATTGCGTAGTATAATCGTCTGAGACTACCCGATGTGGACCTGGTTGGGATAAACCCATTCTGGTCCACGTGGACCAGTGCACGCATGTATGGGAGCAGTCTGGTAGCCAGAATCTTACTTAATATTTTAAAGTCCATATTTAGCATGGACAGTAGTCTGAATTCTGTGACGGTAGGAGTGCCCGATTTAGTTTTAGGGAGGGGCGCTACCAGGGCTTCCCTGGTCTTTGTTGGTAAATGGCCAGATCTTAATGAGTCAGCATACAGCTTCTCAAGGCGGGGAGCCAATTGGGCACTATGCTGCGTAAAATTCTTCTGGAAGGCCGTCCGGGCCTGGAGTCTTCCCCTTGGCCATTTCTTTAATCGCTGCTCTGATCTCATGTGCCCCTTTAGCATTCCCTAAGTATTTCTGAGCTTCAGGGTCAATTTTCTGTAATTGGATTCTACCCAGGTAACTATGGATGTGACTCTCCGGTATCTTAGGAGGGGGGTTCTTAAAGTGCTTTGTAGTAGTTTAAGAATGAATGAATGAATGAATAGACACTTGTAGAGCGCATGGCTACCAAAGGCTTCCTAGCGCTAAAGACAGAGCCTAAACCGCATAGGTCGGGAAAATCAGGAGAACAGCAGAGTCTTCAGACGTTTGCGAAATAAGAGATGGTTGGCCTCGAGCCGAATATGATCTGGTAACTGATTGCAGCATTTCGCCGCAATGACAGAGAATAGACGGCCACCGCTCCGAGCTCGGTTGACTCTGGGAACAGTAGCAAGATGTTTTTTCTCAGAGCGAAGGGATCTTTTAGGGAGATACGGGGAGATAATGGATCGGAGAATTGGCGGAGCACTATCCGACATTGATTTATGGGCGATACACAAGGCCTTAAATTGGATTCTTTCGGCTACTGGCAACCAATGCAAAGAGTTAATATATGGTTTGGCAGATTCCCTATTGTGAGCCTGCATAAGGAGTCGTGCCACACAGTTTTGAACCGTTTGAAGTTTTTTTATGGTCGAGCAGGGGGAGCCAAGATAGAGCATATTGGCTTAGTCAAGCCTCGAGAGAATCAGGGCTTGTACCAGCAGTTTCCTGGCGTTGAAAGTCAGAAGGGGTAAAATCCTCCTAATCATTTTCAGGATGCCATAGCAGGTACCTGTCACCCTACCCGCCTGTACCTTAAAGTTCAGGTTATGGTCCAAGTGGAGAGGTGTGGTGCAGCGGCCAGGGCAGCTGACTCCGGAGCACAGGGTTCACGGTTCGATCCCCGGCTGCGGCAGCTCAGCACCATGTGACTCTGGGCAATAGCTCACTTAATTTCCACTCCGGCCCCCAGCGCCTTGAGACCCGTAAGGGTGAGTAGCTGTGCTATATATAAACGGACTTACTCCGAGACTTTTTATTTGGTCTTTGGGGGGTGGCATGGCCCGAGACATTTAGGCCAGAGTGCGCTGCTCTCCAAGTTGGTGGTCTTGCCTAGAAACATCAGTTCGGTTTTAGCAGCATTCATCTTTAGGAAAGAAGAGTCCATCCACGCTGAGACCTTTTCCAGACATTTGGCCAGAATGGACTTATTGTTGTCTAAAAGATTGAGGGACACAATAAGCTGAGTGTCATCAGCGTACGTGACAATCTTAACCCTGAAAGGCTCAACCACCTCAACCAAAGGGCGCATATAAACATTAAAAAGTGTGGGGCTCAGGGAGGAGCCTTGAGGTACCCCACACTGCAGCGGCATCCATTCAGAGGCGGCATTGTCCTCAAAGACTTGAAACAACCGATCTGCTAGGAAAGACTCAAGCCATTTGAGTAAGGTTCCAGTCACCCCATTCTCTCTAAGTCTTGCTATCATCAATTGGTGATTGACTGTGTCGAAGGCAGCGCTAAGATCGAGTAAAATATAGGGCCGCGGACCCTCCGACAACCAGAATTTTCCTTGATTCTTCAATCACCGCTAGCAGGGCTGTCTCAGTGCCTTGCTGGGGTCTAAAGCCCGTTTGGGAGGGATAAAGGCGTTCATTCTCCTCCAAAAAGACGTAGAGAACGCAACTAACGTATTTTTCGCTTATTTTAGCAATCCCAGGTAAGAGCGAAATCGGGCGATAATTAGCAAGGACTTTGGGGTCCAGGGTAGGCTTCTTCAAAAGGGCTCTGACCATGGCCCATTTCCATGGGGAGGGGACAATCCCGAAGGAGAAAGAGCTGCTAACCAGATCCAGAATAACAGGGACGACAGAGTCAAATACCTGGTTAAGAATGATAGGGCGGGCTGCGTCACAAGGGGAACCAGATTTCAAACAATCAAAGTGCATTTTTAAAACTTTCATATCCATAGATGGAATGGATTCAATAGAGGGGTTTAGGAATTGAGGTTGGTCCTCAGTCAAGGGGGATCTTGCCGAGGCTGATAGGGGAGGAAAGGCAGAGTAAATGTCTTCAATTTTCTTATAGAAAAAGTGGGCCAGATTACTGCACCGTCCTAGGGAATCCTCTGGGGGCAAAGGGGGCTCAGGAGGTTGAAAGAGTGATTTTGTTATTTTAAAAATTTCACGAGGGGAGTTAGAGGGTAAGATAATTTTCTTTTCGTAATAACCAGATTGTGCAGTTCTGATTTCTGCCTTATAAGCCTTAACGGCGTCTCTATTTAATTTTCTCAGAGGTGGAGAAATCCTTTCTCCACCTTCTCTCAAGGCGCTTACATAACTGTTTCAGCTCTCTAAGTTTGGGAGAGTACCATGCTGCGCCGTGCCCAACATTTTTACTGGAAATCCAGTTTTTCGGGATTAAAGTATCTAATGACATCTCAAGCCATTGTTTAACTTTAATGTTGTTAGATTCAGGGTCGTTACCAAGCACAGGTCTCATATTATCAAGAGTAGACGCCCAGGCGTCCATAGAGAGTTTAGACCAGTTCCGGTTCCAGGATTTTACCCTTTCCCGTGGCTGTCCACCCTCCTGTGGGGTCCAGACAAAGGGAACCACATAATGGTCTGACCAAGGTAGGGGTATGGGTTTTTCCACTGCGAGGCTATCAATATTAGAGAAGAGCGGGTCAAGAAGGTGTCCTTTTTGGTGAGTAGAACCGTACACTTTTTGCTTCAGGGCTAATGCATCCAAATTGTCAATTACAGCCTCAGCATCAGGGGAAAATGCAAGGTCAAAATGGATGTTAAGATCACCTAGTAAGGAGAAATTAGAGGAGGAGCTCACTGATTTGGCTATAATTTCTGGAAGCTCCCTACTAAAGTGGCCAATTGATCCTGGCGGCCGATAAATAAGAACGCCAGAGAAGGTACAAGTAGGGGAAAAGCCGAGAGCAAAAAAACAGCTCTCACAATCAGGGATCAAGCTAGCTGTGATTTGGCAACTAAAATTATCTTTATAGATAATAGCTAGACCCCCGCCTCTACCTAATTCACGATCTTGTCTCTGAATTAAATATCCCGGGGGCAGGGTTTGAACTACCGCGGGGTCTGTAGTGCTGGAGAGCCAGGTTTCAGTAAGAAACGGGGCATCAAGCTCGTAATCCTCTAGCAGTAGACGAAGTTCAGTGGAATGTTTGGGAAGTAAGCGGCAGTTCAGAAGGAACTAGTGTAGGAAAGTGGCTCTGTATATACTGTACCCAAGTAAGGTTCAGGGTGTACAGAGTCCACAGTCCCCAGAGGGTTGACAGAGGCTAAAGTTAGATATAACCTTACTCTCCAAAGTGGTAGCTTGGTCGAGCAGTAAGGCAGTATCAGAGGACAGTGTAAAGCATTTGTTGTACACACTCAGTCAGCAAATGAAGCCACACACTCAAGAACTGAACTCTAGGCCAATGGTTTGTATATAAAAAAATATGCTTGTTTTATTTTAGAACCAACAATAGGATCAAAATATACTTTCTCAGTATGAGATGCTTTGGTTATTCAACTTACAGATAGGCAGTAGACTTTTTAGATAGTGGTAATCACAGTTGGTGCAAGAGGCAACACAGGGTCAAATACAATGCAACATTGAGCTCAATGGAAAATTATACTTAATTACAATTGATTACTTTGCAGAGCACTTTTCTAACCACAGGACTGGATCCTGGATTCAGTCCTGGGACACTTCCTGGAAACAGGTAAGAAAAAGCGTTTTGGTTATTGTAGTGATTTTTGAAGAATATTACTGTATTTCAAAAGCTGACACTTAGAAACTTTTCTGGGTAAAATTACCAATGTTATCCTATGGAAGGAAATACTGTGTGCAAGTAAAGTATGTTTACGTTACTTTTGTAATCCAGTGCTGGACTCCTAGGTTCAGCACTGGGACATTTACTTAAAACAGGTAAGTAATTACGTTTTTGTAGTTTGTACGATTTTTAAAGAATATTTGTAAAATACAGAAATCGACACTTAGAAGAAATTTCACAGAAAACCAGTCAATGGATCCCTATGAAAGAAAAGTGAGTTAGCGGTAAGTAACGTTGCGATTACTTTTTAGGGCCAGTGTTGGGCACTCGGGTCCAGCACTGAGGCCCCTTCTAATACTAGGTGAGTTTTTTCGTTTTCGTGACTCGGTTGATTTTTGGTGAATATTCTAAAGTTTCAGAACTCCACACTTAGAAGAAATTTCGCAGAAAACCAGTCAATGGAACCCTATGGAAGAAAAGTGAGTTCTCGGATTTCGGGTAAGTACTTGACTGGCAGAGTTAAGGTTCTGGGTATAGACTCGGGGTCCCCCAGGATCAGGTAAGTACAGTTGTTACACCCTCAGCGGCACAGGGGCGGCCGGGTGCAGAGTGAGTAGGCCCAATGTTATCCTAAGGCAGGCGGGGGCCCGGGGTTGGTGGCTGCTGGCAAGCAGGCCACGCGACTGTGGGAGCAGGGCTCCTGGTCACTTACTCAGGGCAAGTGGGGAAGTAGGTTAGGATAGAGGTTGCACTTCCAGGGGCACTCGGGCGGCTGGGTGCAGGGTGCTTTTGAGCCGTCGGGCGCTCAATGTTAACCAATGGAGGTTGTGAAAGGTGAAGAAAGGCTGCAGGCTCGGGGACGGTGATTCTTCAGGGACGACCAACACTTCAGGAGGTAAGTTGGGGTCTTGGAGGATAGGTAGACACCCAGGAGTTGGGCACAGGGGGCCGTGGGGCGCCGGGTGCAGGGGTGTCTTTTGAGGTCGGGAAATCTTACCCCCTGCTGGTCGCGGTTGGAGGGGTCCCTTGTCCTGAGGCTGCAGGCGTCGTCTGGGTCGTCGAGGAGGGTCCTTGGCCACTGGATTCCAGGTCAGAATCGCCGGGGGACGTCCTCGAGGTCTTTGGTCACTCAGGCACAGGCTGGACTCGGCGGGTGCAAAGTGTGCAGGTTTCGCGGCTCCGTGCCAGGGCCGGGTCTTTGGTAGGTTTTCTTTTGAGCAGTACCACTGCTCGTGGGAGTCCCTGGGTCGAAGGCTGTAGCACAGAAGTCAGGTCCTCCGGGGTTTGTGAGGTTGCTGAGGCCGGGATTCCGCAGGAGCAGGTTCAGAGGTCGACAGGCCGGTAGGGCTGGGGCCAAGTCAGTTGTTGTCGCCTCCTTCTTAGCAGCTGCACGGCTGGTCTTCTTGCTTCGTCTTCTCTTCTTATTTTCGGATTTGGGAACTGAGGAAGGAAGGTTCAGGGAGCCCCTAAATACTAAATTTAGGGGTGGTTACAGGTAGGTAAGGGCAGGGACCAATGGGTCCCTTCCCTGGGGTGGGTACACCCCCTATTCTGTTCCTCTCTAGTGGGAGGGGGCAGGAGCCTGTCCCTGGTTGGCCAGGTCCCCCATCCTCAAGATGGCGGGGACTCAAGTTTGTGCTTCGCCTCGCCTCCCCCACCTTAGGGGTGGAGTTGGCAGAGGTGGGCACAACCCATTTCCTGCCTCTGGTTTTCCCGCCGGTTCTCCCGCCAGGAGTGGGGGTAGAACCAGTGGGGACCAGTTTGCTGGAAGCAGCAAATGGTCTGGGGAAGCTCCAAAGGCGGCAGGCCTTTGAAGCTCCCCCTGCCCATCCTGGGGGAGGAGGCTTTGGCACCTCGCCCCAGGATGTGCATTGTTTCAGGCCCCTGAGAGCAGAGGCTCTCGACCCAGGGGTCCAGAAACATGTCTGGTGGTGGCAGCCTGGGCAGCCACTCAGTCCGGACACTGGAGGTCGGGTTGGTTTCAGGGGGCATCTCTAAGATGCCCTCTGGAGTGCGTTTACATTAAATCCCACACTGGCATCAGTGGGGGTTTAATGTGCTGAGAAGTTTGATACCAAACTTCTTAGTCTTCAGTGGGGCCATTATGGTGCTGTGGAGTTCGTAATGACAGACTCCCAGCACCATATACTCTTAATGGCAGCACTGCACTTACAATGCCCAAGAATGGACTTGGGCACTGTAGGGGCACAGGGCTCATGCCTCTATGCCCTCACCACTGGCATAGTGCACCCAGCTAGAGGGGTGGCTGACCTAGGCCAGGGCAGTGGCTTGTAGGCATGGCACACAGGGATGTGAGCCATGTCGACTCTTCACTTTTATTCTGCACCAAGACACGCAGCCTGCAAAGGCAGTGTGTGTGTGTAAAGGTGCAGGGTCCCTAAGGGTGGCACAACAAGTGCTGCAGCCCTTAGGGGCCTTCCCTGGTCACAGTGCCCTGGGTACCCATGGTACCATTTACCAGGGGCTGACCTGTGGTCAGGGATGTCAATTGGGTGTAGGTATCAATGCAATTTTAGGGAAGGAACACAGGCCCTGGGTACCTGGTTGGCAGGAGCCCAGGGCACACTCAGTCAAAGTACATCAGCCATTCAGCAAAAAAGTGGGGGCATACCATGTAAGAAAGATGGCACTTTCTCACACAACCCCCCCCAAACGAAAGATGATGAGACTAACCTTGCCCCATGGAGTCTTCATTGTCTAAGTGGAAGAACCTGGAAAGGCCATCTGCATTGGCATGGGCAGTGCCAGGTCTGTGTTCCACTTCAAAGTCCATTCCCTGTAGGGAGATGGACCACCTCAACAGTTTTGGGTTTTCTCCTTTCATTTGCATTAGCCACCTGAGAGGTCTGTGGTCAGTTTGAACTAGGAAGTGAGTCCCAAACAGGTAGGGCCTCAGCTTCTTCAGGGACCAGACCACAGCAAAGGCCTCCCTCTCAATGGCACTCCAACGCTGCTCCCTGGGGAGAAGCCTTCTGCTTATAAAAGCAACAGGTTGGTCTTGGCCTTCATCATTGGTCTGGGATAGGACCGCTCCTATCCCTAGCTCAGAGGCATCAGTCTGCACAATGAACTGCTTGGCATAATCTGGTGCTTTTAGAATTGGTGCTGAGCACATTGCTTCTTTCAGAGTGTCAAAAGCCTTTTGGCAACAGACTGTCCAGTTTACTTTCTTTGGCATCTTCTTGGAGGTGAGTTCTGTGAGGGAGTCACAATGGACCCATATCCCTTCACAAACCTCCTGTAGTACCCAGTCAAGCCAAGGAATGCCCTGACTTGGGTCTGAGTTGTTGGAGCTACCCAGTCCAGGATAGCCTGGATCTTGGGCTGTAAGGGTTGTACCTGGCCTCCACCAACCAGGTGGCCCAAGTACACCACAGTGCCCTGCCCTATCTGGCATTTGGATGCCTTGATAGTTAGGCCTGCAGTTTGCAGGGCCTTTAAAACCTTCCCAAGGTGGACCAGGTGATCCTGCCAGGTGGAACTGAAGACAGCAATATCATCAAGATAAGCTGCACTAAAGGACTCCAACCCAGCAAGGACTTGATTCACCAACCTCTGGAAGGTGGCAGGGGCATTCTTTAAACCAAAGGGCATAACAGTGAACTGAAAATGCCCATCAGGTGTGGAGAATGCTGTTTTCTGTTTGGCTCCTGGGGCCATGCCAATCTGCCAGTACCCTGCAGTTAAGTCAAAGGTACTCAGGTATTTGGCTGCACCCAATCTGTCTATCAGTTCATCAGCTCTTGGGATAGGGTGTGCATCTGTCTTGGTGACAGAGTTGAGACCTCTATAGTCCACACAAAACCTCATCTCTCTCTTTTCACCCTTTTGATGAGGTTTGGGGACCAGAACCACTGGGCTAGCCCAGGGGCTCTCAGAGGGCTCAATAACCCCTAGCTCCAGCATCTTGCTGACTTCAGCTCTGATGCTTTCCTTAACTTGGTCTGACTGACGATAGATCTTGTTTTTGACAGGTGCACTGTCACCAGTGTCCACATCATGGGTACACCAGTTTGTCAGACCAGGGGTCAAGGAAAAGAGCCCAGCATACTGCTGCAAGACTTGCTTGCAGTCAGTCTGCTGTTGGGCAGTGAGGGTGTCTGAAAAGACAACTCCATCTACTGACCCATCTGTTGGGCTGTGGGAGAGGAGATCAGGGAGAGGTTCACTCTCAGCTTCCTGTTCCTCATCTGTCACCATCAGCATGGTGATGTCAGCCCTGTCATTGTAGAGTTTTAGGCGGTTCACATGGATAACCCTTTTGGGTGTCCTGCTGGTGCCCAGGTCAACCAGGTAGGTGACCTCACTCTTTTTCTCTAGGATAGGGTAAGGGCCACTCCATCTGTCCTGGAGGGCCCTTGGTGCCACTGGCTCCAAAACCCATACCTGTTGCCCAGGTTGGAATTCAACCAGTGCAGCTTTTTGGTCATACCAGTGCTTCTGAAGCTCCTGGCTGGCCTCAAGGTTCTTGGATGCCTTTTCCATGTACTCAGCCATTCTGGACCTTAGGCCAAGCACATAGTCCACTATATCTTGTTTGGGTTCTTGGAGAGGTCTCTCCCAGCCCTCCTTTACAAGACAGAGTGGTCCCCTCACAGGATGGCCAAACAGAAGTTCAAAGGGTGAGAAACCTACCCCCTTCTGTGGCACTTCTCTGTAAGCGAAAAGCAGGCATGGTAGTAGGACATCCCATCTCCTTTTGAGTTTTTCAGGGAGCCCCATGATCATGCCTTTCAATGTCTTGTTGAACCTCTCAACAAGGCCATTGGTTTGTGGATGGTAGGGTGTAGTAAACTTGTACTGCACCCCACACTCCTTCCACATGTGGGTCAGGTAAGCAGACATGAAGTTGGAACCTCTGTCTGAAACCACCTCCTTAGGAAACCCTACCCTGGTGAAGACACCAATGAGGGCTTTGGCTACTGCAGGAGCTGTAGTAGTCCTAAGGGAATAGCCTCAGGATACCTAGTGGCATGATCCACTACCACCAGTATGAATTTGTTCCCTGAGGCTGTGGGAGGTTCCAGTGGACCCACTATGTCCACACCTACCCTTTCAAAGGGAACCCCCACCACAGGTAGTGGTATCAGGGGGCCTTTGGATGGCCACCTGTCTTGCCACTGGCTTGACAGGTAACACAGGAGCTGACAAACTCCTTCACCTTTTGGTGCATATGGGGCCAGTAAAAGTGGCTAACTAGCCTTTCCCAAGTTTTGGTTTGGCCCAGATGTCCAGCTAGGGGATGTCATGAGCCAAAGTTAGGAGGAACTCCCTGTACTTCTGGGGCACTACCACTCTCCTGGTGGTTCCAGGGTTGGGATCTTTTGCCTCAGTGTACAGTAATCCCTCTTCCCAATAGACTCTGTGGGTACCACTGACATCTCCCTTGGCTTCTGAAACAGCTTGCTGCCTCAGGCTTTCAAGAGTGGGACAGTCTTGCTGTCCCTGGCACAGCTCTTCCCTAGAGGGTCCCCCTGGGCCCAAGAGTTCAACCTGGTAAGGGTCAAGCTCTAGGGGCTCAGTTCCCTCTGGGGCTTCCAGGTTCTCTCCCTGAGGAGAGGGGTCCTGCTCTTGTGACTGTGTAGAAGCTGGTCCGCCAGTCTTCTTTCCTTTTCTCTTGGTAGGCTGGGCCATCATTTCAGGCTCCAACACTATTTCTTCACCCTGCCTTTTGCTCTGTGCTCTTGTTTTTACACACACCAATTCAGGGATGCCCAGCATGGCTGCATGGGCCTTTAGCTCCACCTCTGCCCAGGCTGAGGTTTCCAGATCATTTCCTAGCAGACATGCAGCTGGTAACTTCGGAGAGACCACTACCTGCTTCAGGCCAGTAACCCCCCCAGCCTAATGTCACCATGGCCATGGGATGACTAGTGGTGACACTGTCAGCATTGGTGACTGGGTAAGTTTTCCCAATCAAGTATTGCTCAGGGGAAACCAGTGTGTCTCTCACCATAGTGACACTGGCACCTGTATCCCTCAGAGCCTCTACTCTAGTTCCATTCACCCAGGGGTATTGCAAATACTTCTTTAAGTTGGGTGGCCACACAGCTACAGTGGCAAATTCCACTTCCCCTAGGGAGACCAGACTTGCCTCAGTGTGTTCCCAGATTTGCTCAGGGTACACTTCTGATCCCATCTGTAAACTTGCTGCCCCAGGAGTAGCTGTACTGGGTGCCTTAGGGGCTTTGTTGTGGGGGCAAGTTTTGTCTACAGTGAGGTGTCCTAACTTCTTACAGTTATTACACCAGGCCTTCAAGGGATCAAAGTTCTTCCCCCTATAGGGTTGAGGCACATAGGGAGTAGTTTGGGACCCACCCCCTGAACAGGTTTTTGGGGCCCTTTGGAAGACTCAGACTTTTTATCTTGGGGATTCTCACCACCTTTCCCCTGGGGAGGTTTGGTGACCACCTTCTTTTGGTCACCCCCAGTGGTTGTCCTTGTCACCCTAGTCTTGACCCAGTGGTCTGCCTTCTTTCCCAATTCTTGGGGAGAAATTAGACCTAGGTCTACCAAATGCTGATGCAACTTTTCATTTGTGCAATTACTTAGTATGTGTTCCTTCATAAACAAATTGTAAAGTCCAGAAAAATCATGCACATTATGTCCAGCTAACCAGCCATCCAGTGTCTTTACTGAGTAGTCCACGAAGTCAATCCAGGACTGGGTCTGGGTTTTGTGAGCCCCCTGAATCTAATTCTATACTCCTCAGTAGTGAGCCCAAATCCCTCAATCAGAGTACTCTTCATGAGGTCATAGGACCCTGCATCTGGCCCAGAGAGGGTCAGAAGCCTGTCTCTGCAGTTACCAGAGAACAGTTCCCACAGGAGTGCCCCCACAGAGGTTTCTTTACTCTTCTTATTTCACAAGCCCTCTCAAAGGCTGTGAACCATTTGGTGATGTCATCACCTTCCTCAAACTTAGGGACAATCCCTTTGGGGATTTTAGGTTCAGAAGTTTCCTCCCTATCCTTATTTTTAGTATTGCTGCCACCATTGATGGGTGCTAAACCCATCTCCTGTCTTTCCTTCTCTAGAGCCAGGAGTCTGGTCTCTAGGTCCAGTCTTTTGGCCAACCTTGCTAACAAGTTGTCCTCCTCACTGAGGCTATCCTCAGTGTCCTCTCTGGGACCAGGACCACCTAGGTGGCCCCTAGGTCCCCAGAGGTCTATTCTTGGAGTTAAGGGTGCAGGGACCCTATCTTCCCTAGGAAGTGATGGAGGTGGGTTACCATCCCCATCCTCCTCATTCCTTTCCTCCTCTGTTGGGTCATCACCATGCTCAGAGGGGTGGGCTTTAGCATACTCAGCCAGGAGCTCCTGGAGCCCTTGTTTGGTTGGATGCTGGCCCATTGGTATATCTTTAAGTTTGCATAAGGACCTTATCTCTTTGAAAGACAAATGAAGATAAGGGGTGAGGTCGAGCTCCTCAACCAGTTCCTGTATGTCATTATTATCTTCACTAATAGCTGGGTTCTTGTCTTGAGACATTTAAAAAAAAAAAAAAGTTCTAACCCCTCTAACCTTGGCTATAGTGACTTTTTATTTTCTAAGATGCTACAGGTACTTAAGCAAGGCCCTAACAAGACTTTTAGTAATTTAGTAAAAAAAAATGCCAATTAAAAAAATCAGAATTCTAAAGGCAATTTAAGAGTTCTGTCGTGTGATCAGATGGTAACCAAGTAGTCCAACAAATGCAAGTTTGTATCCCACCGCTGATCCACCAATGTAGGAAAGTGGCTCTGTATATACTGTACCCAAGTAAGGTTCAGGGTGTACAGAGTCCCCAGTCCCCAGAGGGTTGACAGAGGCTAAAGTTAGATATAACCTTACTCTCCAAAGTGGTAGCTTGGTCGAGCAGTAAGGCAGTATCAGAGGACAGTGTAAAGCATTTGTTGTTCACACTCAGTCAGCAAATGAAGCCACACACTGAAGAACTGAACTCTAGGCCAATGGTTTGTATATAAAAAAATATATGCTTGTTTTATTTTTAGAACCAACAATAGGATCAAAATATACTTTCTCAGTATGAGATGCTTTGGTTATTCACCTTACAGATAGGCAGTAGACTTTTTTGATAGTGGTAATCACAGTTGGTGCAAGAGGCAACACAGGGTCAAATACAATGCAACATTGAGCTCAATGGAAAATTATGCTTAATTACAATTGATTACTTTGCAGAGCACTTTTCTAACCACAGGACTGGATCCTGGATTCAGTCCTGGGACACTTCCGGTAAACAGGTAAGAAAAAGCGTTTTGGTTATTGTAGTGATTTTTGAAGAATATTACTGTATTTCAAAAGCTGACACTTAGAAACTTTTCTGGGTAAAATTACCAATGTTATCCTATGGAAGGAAATACTGTGTGCAAGTAAAGTATGTTTACGTTACTTTTGTAATCCAGTGCTGGACTCCTAGGTTCAGCACTGGGACATTTACTTAAAACAGGTAAGTAATTACGTTTTTGTAGTTTGTACGATTTTTAAAGAATATTTGTAAAATACAGAAATCGACACTTAGAAGAAATTTCACAGAAAACCAGTCAATGGATCCCTATAGAAGAAAAGTGAGTTAGTGGTAAGTAACGTTGCGATTACTTTTTAGGGCCAGTGTTGGGCACTCGGGTCCAGCACTGAGGCCCCTTCTAATACTAGGTGAGTTTTTTCGTTTTCGTGACTCGGTTGATTTTTGGTGAATATTCTAAAGTTTCAGAACTCCACACTTAGAAGAAATTTCGCAGAAAACCAGTCAATGGAACCCTATGGAAGAAAAGTGAGTTCTCGGATTTCGGGTAAGTACTTGACTGGCAGAGTTAAGGTTCTGGGTATAGACTCAGGGGTCCCCCAGGATCAGGTAAGTACAGTTGTTACACCCTCAGCGGCACAGGGGCGGCCGGGTGCAGAGTGAGTAGGCCCAATGTTATCCTAAGGCAGGCGGGGGCCCGGGGTTGGTGGCTGCTGGCAAGCAGGCCACGCGACTGTGGGAGCAGGGCTCCTGGTCACTTACTCAGGGCAAGTGGGGAAGTAGGTTAGGATAGAGGTTGCACTTCCAGGGGCACTCGGGCGGCTGGGTGCAGGGTGCTTTGAGCCGTCGGGCGCTCAATGTTAACCAATGGAGGTTGTGAAAGGTGAAGAAAGGCTGCAGGCTCGGGGACGGTGATTCTTCAGGGACGACCAACACTTCAGGAGGTAAGTTGGGGTCTTGGAGGATAGGTAGACACCCAGGAGTTGGGCACAGGGGGCAGTGGGGCGCCGGGTGCAGGGGTGTCTTTTGAGGTCGGGAAATCTTACCCCCTGCTGGTCGCGGTTGGAGGGGTCCCTTGTCCTGAGGCTGCAGGCGTCGTCTGGGTCGTCGAGGAGGGTCCTTGGCCACTGGATTCCAGGTCAGAATCGCCGGGGGACGTCCTCGAGGTCTTTGGTCACTCAGGCACAGGCTGGACTCGGCGGGTGCAAAGTGTGCAGGTTTCGCGGCTCCGTGCCAGGGCCGGGTCTTTGGTAGGTTTTCTTTTGAGCAGTACCACTGCTCGTGGGAGTCCCTGGGTCGAAGGCTGTAGCACAGAAGTCAGGTCCTCCGGGGTTTGTGAGGTTGCTGAGGCCGGGATTCCGCAGGAGCAGGTTCAGAGGTCGACAGGCCGGTAGGGCTGGGGCCAAGTCAGTTGTTGTCGCCTCCTTCTTAGCAGCTGCACGGCTGGTCTTCTTGCTTCGTCTTCTCTTCTTATTTTCGGATTTGGGAACTGAGGAAGGAAGGTTCAGGGAGCCCCTAAATACTAAATTTAGGGGTGGTTACAGGTAGGTAAGGGCAGGGACCAATGGGTCCCTTCCCTGGGGTGGGTACACCCCCTATTCTGTTCCTCTCTAGTGGGAGTGGGGCAGGAGCCTGTCACTGGTTGGCCAGGTCCCCCCATCCTCAAGATGGCGGGGACTCGAGTTTGTGCTTCGCCTCGCCTCCCCCACCTTAGGGGTGGAGTTGGCAGAGGTGGGCACAACCCATTTCCTGCCTCTGGTTTTCCCGCCGGTTCTCCCGCCAGGAGTGGGGGTAGAACCAGTGGGGACCAGTTTGCTGGGAGCAGCAAATGGTCTGGGGAAGCTCAAAGGCGGCAGGCCTTTGAAGCTCCCCTGCCCATCCTGGGGGAGGAGGCTTTGGCACCTCGCCCCAGGATGCGCATTGTTTCAGGCCCCTGAGAGCAGAGGCTCTCGACCCAGGGGTCCAGAAACATGTCTGGTGGTGGCAGCCTGGGCAGCCACTCAGTCCGGACACTGGAGGTCGGGTTGGTTTCAGGGGCATCTCTAAGATGCCCTCTGGAGTGCGTTTTACATTAAATCCCACACTGGCATCAGTGGGGGTTTAATGTGCTGAGAAGTTTGATACCAAACTTCTTAGTCTTCAGTGGGGCCATTATGGTGCTGTGGAGTTCGTAATGACAGACTCCCAGCACCATATACTCTTAATGGCAGCACTGCACTTACAATGCCCAAGAATGGACTTGGGCACTGTAGGAGCACAGGGCTCATGCCTCTATGCCCTCACCACTGGCATAGTGCACCCAGCTAGAGGGGTGGCTGACCTAGGCCAGGGCAGTGGCTTGTAGGCATGGCACACAGGGATGTGAGCCATGTCGACTCTTCACTTTTGTTCTGCACCAAGACACGCAGCCTGCAAAGGCAGTGTGTGTGTGTAAAGGTGCAGGGTCCCTAAGGGTGGCACAACAAGTGCTGCAGCCCTTAGGGGCCTTCCCTGGTCACAGTGCCCTGGGTACCCATGGTACCATTTACCAGGGGCTGACCTGTGGTCAGGGATGTCAATTGGGTGTAGGTATCAATGCAATTTTAGGGAAGGAACACAGGCCCTGGGTACCTGGTTGGCAGGAGCCCAGGGCACACTCAGTCAAAGTACATCAGCCATTCAGCAAAAAGTGGGGGCATACCATGTAAGAAAGATGGCACTTTCTCACAACTAGCAACAAGCATTAATGGCTTTAGGGGAGTAGGTCGTTGACCCATCTCCAGCCTGTAGTCTGGTTATGGGTGAGCCTCCGTTTTCGGGCTGGATCAGCCACGCAAGCAGTCTACCTGATTTCCCGCCCTCAATATGTTGTTTTTTTCTGATAATTTTTTAGATCTAAAGTTCGTAGTCTGTCTAGTGTTTTATTATATGTACTCTGGCTCTGGACAGTTGAGTAAGAGTGTCTGTCTGCGCACCAAGCCTAAGTTCAAGCACATGTATCTCGGTTTCATGTTTCCGTAGTTCGCTCTCTATCTCCCTCCTAGCCCCCACAGTCTGTCCCACTCGATTAGGGAGGAGCTTGCAGATCCTTGGTTCCTTAAAAAATAATCAGAAATGGAGGTATTTAATGAATGCTGGAAACATGTATCCTCCAACATGGCTGCGTCCATTTGCCAGGTTGGGATGGCTGTTGCTTCGGGCGCAGTAGAGAGAGTTAGGAGTAATGGGCTACGATCCGACAAAGTGCGTCCTAAGTATTCAGAATCAACTATTTGAGGGCTAACATGTGATAAGCAAAGCAACATGTCTAATCTAGTATGTAAGTGGTACAGAGGGGAATAGAATGAGTAATCCCTAACATGGTCACGGTGTAATCTCCATACATCAACTAAGTCTCAATGTTCTATCCAATTTTGAAGGGCTTTCGCGTTGGAACTGGCAATTGTGCCATGTAATGGTGGAGTGGATCTATCTATGTTGACGTCTACTGCACAGTTATAGTCTCCCCCCATTATTGTGTCTTGAGTAGCTATTCCTGCGAGCAGACTGGAGTGCCTGCATAGAAACTGTGACTGGTCGTGATTGGGGGCGTAGATGCTGCCCACTGTTATCTCCCTACCTAGTAACCTCCCCTTGACCAGTACATATCGACCCTCGGGGTCAACCAGGGTTTGTATTGCGTCAAAAGGGGTCCTAGGGCGTATCCACACCAACAGCCCTCAGAAAAAAACGGAGTATGTCATAGCAAACAAGTGGCCTCTCCACCATCTGCGGAGACGCTGTCCCTCTTCCAGGGTCAGGTGGGTCTCTTGGAGCATAACTATCTGTGCTCCCCTATGCCTAATGTAGCTATGTATGTTATGATGTTTCCCATGCCTCTAACATTCCAAGAAAGGATCTTTATCCCTCTAAGGCCTACGTTTGTAACTGCCATGTGTGTTTGGTGTGTTGACCTACCTGCCACATCTGGGTGCAACTATATCTGGGCTACTGGGTGCTCATTTGAACATTAGAAACCTGAACCCCCCAACTCAAGGGCAACAGCACAACTGCTAATCGCCCAAACCTGCAAACAAAACAGTGCATAACGTTAGAACGCTGCCTCTGGACCATCAGGCAGAGCATTCTGGTGGGGGGGTGGATTCAGTGCATTAAAGGAGCAGGTGGGTTTTGTCCAGGACCCATCTTATACTCTTCCTCAAAGCGCCAGTTCTCAGCTGAGGCTTCATGTCATGATCTGTGGAGCCTCCATGCCCAGATCAGACCATAGCCTCCTCTCCTTTAAGAAATGTTCATGGAGGCTGTGGAGTATGTGCCGGCTCAGGTGGTGTTTTGGAGATCCGCCTCAGTTGGCGATGTCCTCTACTGATTTTAGAGTGATCTTCGGCAAAGGGGGGGTCCGCTTCAAGCGAGTCACCAGATTCAGATGATGCGTCAAATGATCTGGCCGATGCATCTGAGGTTCGATCTCGGCCCTGGGGCGAAATAATTTGCGCTTCTGCTTGTAGCTCGGCTTGTCTGTCCTCTTGTGTTTGCAAGGCTGTAGGTTTTAATACACGGGATTTCTTCTGGATACGCTTCGGTCTTTTCCTAGATGAATGTAGTGCTATTTCTGTTCTTTGAGTTTTCTGGGGCAACGGCGCGCCCTCCTTGTATGCGTCCAACCAAGACCAAACTTCATCTGGGGAGTCGCAGAATTGGGAGGCCCTGTCTAGCATGATTTTCAACCAAGCAGGGAATATTAAGGAATATTGTATATTGAATGTTGCAGGATTGTGTCTCGATCCCTATAGTGGAGGAGCTTGGCAATTAGAGGCCTAGGAGGCCTTCCCGGAGCCGGTGGGCCGGCTGGTACTCTTTGTGCTCTGTCCAGAGTTAAAAATTGAGAGAGAAGTTCTGGGGCCACAGCTGAACGCAGCCATTTTTCCAGGAATTCCACCATGTTTGGCCTTTCTACTGTCTCTGGAATTCCAATAAATGTTTGCTGCCTTCTGCGACTTCAGCCCTACACTCAAGGATTGCCACTGTACTAGAGAGTTCATCAAGTCTGGAGGTGTGCAATTTTTGCTCTGGTTGTAGCTTGGTTACCGCTGATTCCACTTCCCTGTCAGCAAGTTTACGATGTCCTGCCTGTAGTAGACCCAGGCCTACAGAGACCGCCCCAATGTCCTGCTGTAGTGTGTTTTTGGTGTCGACGATGGCAGGCAACACCCTGTCCAGATTTGAGTGCAGGAAGTCATCTTCACCGCTGGTCTCACCACCCCCCACATCTCGTGGTGCAGGCGAAGGTTTCATGGTGGCGTGCTGGGTGCCACCGGTTTTCTGTTTCTCTGGCATCTTGTTTCAAGGCAGGATCTGCGTGCGATGCTATGCTAGATAGTGCAGCCGGAGCAACGATGAGGAAAGTGGGTCTCGTATTTTTGAGACTCGCCTTCAGACGCTTGCAGCCTGCATATGCTGGACGTTAATGTCTTCCCCCCTGGAGCGTCGAGCCTCGGGTCTCAGCACTCGTTCGTAGTGCTATATGGGTGGACTGCTCTCGTGTTTTCTCCCTCAGCGGGGCGGTTCAGGTGCTACTTCTCAGGACCTGGAAGATTTTCGGGGGCTAGGGCCAGGCCTCTGGGGATCTTCCTTCCATGCTTGGCAGTGGGTTTGCAGGTTCCCTCCTCTCACTCAGGGTCAGCTATTTCTTTCCCACATCTCTGGTGTGGTTAATAGGAAGAAGGGGGGGCCCTAGTCTGCACCCCTGTTATGAACTGCCAAGCTTTCCTCCTCCACACTTCCCCACAGCAGCCCCGGGTCTCCTCCTCCTGCCTATGGGCTTGCAGCCTAATCTGCGTGTGTTGCTCTCCCCCTTTGGTCAGTGATCTACTGTTAGGTCTCGTCCATAATATTCAGGGCTCAGTGTGGGCCGGGACCGTGTCAGCATCGGGCTGCAATCGACCACCTTTATGTCTTATTTTTCTCCAAGAGTCGGGAGGGATACGGGTACCTTGTCGCAGGGCTCCCAGCACCTCTGCAGGTCATTTCTCAGCTAATTTCCTCTCCGTCCTCGTTTCAGCGCACTCACCGTTTCAGTTACTATCCCCCAGATCTGGAACAAGCTACCGGATGGAATGCGTAAGGAAGCCAGGTTACTACCGTTCCGGAGGAGACTTAAGACCCTGTTCACAGAGGCGTTTGGATAAGTTTACTCCGCTGTGTGTTGAGTATAGCTGCACGAAAAGATTCTGGACTTTCTGATTTATGTTACAGAGCTTAGAGACCTTATGGTGATTGGCGCTGTACAAATACAATTTAACATAACATAACATAACACCGAGTCATCTGTTGGCAGTGCTATGAGGGTGTCTTGTGGCGAACCTTCCACCGGGAATCTCCTCAGGGCTTCCTCAGGTCTCCCCCACCAAAGAGACCAGCCGATATCTGCAGTGCCACAGCTCACAGCCTCACTAGGCCCCGCTGTCGGCTTCACCGTCACCAAAACACTGTGGGGCGTTGCCGGTCTCTCGCCCCCGTCTCGATGGGCTGATTTTGTGCCTTGTCCACTAGTGTCCCCTTTGTGGATTTGCCGCCCCCGCGGCCGCTAGTCTAATTTGAGCCCTTTGTGCGGAGATTGCGGGCGAACCCGGGAGGTGTGCTCTCTTCTCCCTGCTGTGAGGTCTCAGGATCATGACCCCTCCCAGCTGCCTCTTGGTGCTCTGGGCTGCCAGCGGCGTATGTTTCCCAGCACTGTCCTCCCCACTATGAGGTTCAGCGGGGGGGGGTCTGTCCAGCCTCTTGAGGCCAGTGGATGCCGCCATAAAAGCAGGACATCTTGTAGGCCGGGACGGAGCTCCACCCTCACATGTCCGCCATGCTTGGTGTCTTGGCAATGCCCCCATCCTTTCATTCATATACTACATATGTCACCCATCTTTTCTCCTTCCATCCTGTTTTGCCTTTCCCATCAACCCGTTATTCTTAAAGTTAATTTATGAACTCCCCCCTCAGTGGTGACTGCTGCAGCTATGTCCCCTCCGATGGCGCCGTCTCAGGCACTGGTGGTCTGTGCAACAAGAAAAAAACGTTACACATTTATCATTTTAGATGGCAGGTTCGTCTTTCCCTATTTTTTAAGCAAAATACAATCATAAAACAAAACATCACTACAGTTCAGTTACGGTATCTTAATCTTCTATCAAAAAAACAAAACATCACATTGGGCATTTTGTTGGTTGAAGTCATTGAAAAGCCAGGTAGTTAAGCCAAAACTTTATGTAACGGAGCGGAGGAGCTATAATGAATCTGAGTTATTGAAGCGCTGAGTGCGATGAAATGGTGCAATTGGTGAATGAAGGACATTTGGTCTTACTTGGGAAATGCAATGGGCCGTCCTCCTCCAACTTCCAGCCATGCTGCAAGGTCATTAACTGCTGGCATACTATGATAATAACACATGGTCAACACTGGGGGGTCCACCATGGCCACTCTCTCGTGTTACTGTTTGAGCATGAGCAAGAAAAAGAAAGCCTTCTCAACTGACATGTGTAGAATACCTTATTTGGGCATGCAATCTTCACAGTAGAGTACCTGACCTAAAATGGGTTCTGAAAGACTATAAGGGGAGAGGGAAAGCTTACAGACAAAGCAGAAAAAAAGGAAGTTACAGACAGACTAGTACAGATAGTTTGAAGTCAAGTACAGAGATGTGAAATATAGAGAAAATAAGTAATAAATAGGATAATGCAGGGATAAGAAGAATTTAGGAAACACATCAAAATCGAGTTGTAAAAAATAGGAGACAGGTACAAGAAAAGAAAAAAATTATTAGAAATGTGGAGCCGTAAAAGAATAAAGATAGGGAAATAATAATAATATTAACAGGAGGATTTACTGGGCCCCGCAGCGCCCTCTGCACTTTTTTTTGTTGTTAGCATTTGTAAAGCGCACAGCTACTTCTGGGGAGGTGTCCCGGCGCTGGGGGCCCTCGGGAATATTAAGCGAGCTATTGCCCAGAGTCACATGGTGCTGGGCTAACCTGCCGCTGGCACCGGGGATCGAGCTGTGAACCCTGTGGTCTGGAGTCGCATGGTGCTGGGCTAACCTGCCGCTGCTCCACACCTCTTCCACGTATGCACTTGTGGAGGCAAATCCAGCCCCCTCACCCGCCGGCGCCTCGTGGTGGTAATATCCCTCCTTCCCCTGGATGCTGATGTAAGAAATAAACAAAATAAAATAGAAATAAGGTTAGTGGTACACTTAATCTCCCTAAAAATATTTTGACTGGGAGAGGCAAACGCAGTAACATTTGATTTAACTTTTATAAATCAGATCTCCTCTCCTATTATTATTGTGGACCTATTCCTTAATTTCCTAACCCTATTCCTTAATTTCCTAACCCTATTCCAAATTTCCTAAAGTACATTTTGGAGCTAGTATTAAATTGCGACAAATGATCTTTGCTTCTGTCTCATTCTCAATCGCTCACCCTTTGACAGGTCAACTCAGTCTGCATTTTCTTTTTCAATGCATAGATGCTGATGCATGCTTAGTTACTAGTTACTTACTACACATCGCTGGGAATTCTCTTAGGGTTGAGAGTTGGGACTGTACTAGGTACAAAAAATAAAGGCACAGAGAATTGAGAGAAGAATGCACTAGCTTACTAATATCAATAACTACCATTTTCTCAGTGACAGGACAGAGGGGTCTCTGCATAACTTCCTAAATAAACAGTATAAAGAGAGTACTAACGAGTAGGATTAGGTAGCGCTGTGGAGCTCCTGTCTACTCTAGGATCACATAATAATTGTAATATAAACTTAACTGACCTGAGTGTAAATATTTATTACTCACCGAGCCCTGCACCCTCCACGCCCAGCAGGTTGAACAGGTCCTGGTCCCCATCCAGGATGTCCGCCCACCAGTGTGTAAGCTGTTATTGGATGCGCCGGACTCCAAAGCAACAGCACACAGCCCGACACACCGCCTCCCACTGCTGCTTAAGCTCCAAGAGGGCATACATGCTGCCAGGCCTGCCGCCTACTGCCAGGGTGGAGGGAAGGTGGTGCTCTACATGCAAAACTAGTGCAGCCACCTCCACCTCTGAGAATAATGCACAGGCTGCACACCTTCATGGTGCGGCCTGCTGCAAGGTAGGTGGCTGCCGCTGGTGGTGCTGGTATGGGAGGGCTGGCGCTGACGTTCCCCTCCTCTGCCATGGCGTTGGGTGGGGGCCAAGGAAGAGAAGAAAGTAGAAGAAACAAGATGGGAAAAAAGGAAGGAAGGACAAAAAGTAAGAAAGTAAAATGAAAAATATAAAAATACAAAACTCTTGCAAAAACAAGAACAAAGAATTTAGAAAAAACGTGAAATACAAAAACACAAAGACACAGGGTAAGGTTATAATAAAAAATGAGGGTTGGATAAGTTTCACAGTGGTAGGATTAAGTAGATTAGGCGGGGATTGGAAAGTAGGCCCAGCACCATAAACAGAGCCAAAACCAAGATGACCGCGCCAGTACGAACCGCGTGGTGCCGTTCGTGTCTGATTTCCGGCACAAGAATGCAGTTTGCGTTACTTATGATGGAAAATGCCATGCGACCGGGCGTGGCAAGCAACTCCTCCCGCTTGCCGAACTTCGCATGGCGCTGCAGAGTTTTTTTACCACTTCACGTAGTTCCGCGTAGCGCGGATACGCGAACTCCGTCTTGGCCTCCTTTTAAGCTATTAGAGAAAGTATCAGAGAAATTTCTCTTTTTGAAGTCATGTTTGTAATTGCACTCAAGACTCTTGACTGACCTAAATTTGTTCTCCTCCTTCCTTAAATATAAGTCTTTGGCCCTCATTACGATGCCACTCGGATGAGCATCCGACTGACATAATAGCGGGATCTGGACCAGCTGACAGGTAGTCGGTGACCCTGCCCACCGAATTATGATCTGACCTTCATGTAGGCAGTTAAAAACATGCCTTTTGCCATTGAGGCTTGTGCTGCATCTCGGAGAAGGGACACAGCACAAGCCTCAATGGTGGAGGCCCAGGTGGAATAGGGTCTTGCTTGGGACCCCCAAAGTCCCTTTCCATCTGCCTTTTCATGGGGGTTGGACCACCGTGAATAGTCTGAGGGAAATGGACATTATATCCCAATGGCGGTGACGGCGCAGGCACCGCCACCATTCAGGGATTACTAGTCTGACCCGTAGCATTTTATCTCCGATTCTGTCGGAGGCGGCAGTCTTTCCCCCCGACTACAGTGCTTCGACCAACACCATCATATTCCGGTGGTCAGACCGCAGCCCTGGATGTTTGGGTGGATCTCCACCAAAGGTCTGTTGGTGGCGGTCCGTCGGACATCGTAATCAGGGGCCCAATGTTACGACTTGTTCCTAATTTTATTGCTAAAATACATTCATCATTTCAAAGAATTCAGGAGATAGTATTTCCTAGATGAGGTTCAGAGCAAAACGTTAGCCTGGAAGCATTGAATGTGAGTATAGCTGAACAAGGGATACATCTCATCTCTGTCAAAAATGTAAGACACTGGTCGTGGCACATAAAGCCCTACATGGCAATGGTGCCAGTTACATCAGGAAGAGAATGTTGTTCTACCCCCTGCCGGAACTCTGCAGTCTTAATCCAGCCACCAGGCCATCATTCCCAGGCTCTGCCCTATTAGAACTGGATGTAGATCCTTCAAGTTCCTGGGGGCCCAAGCCTGGAAACAACTCCTTTTGGTTCTTAGAGCCACAGGGGATTGTCCTCTTTCAGGATGTAACTAAAAACTTGGCTATTTAGCACTTAAGTGTTCCCTAGGTATTTAGTGGGGAGATCCTTCATAGGGCCGGGACAGTCTGTGGAGTAGCTGCACACTTTATAAATGCAGTTTCATTTAGTCATTGAAAGATGGAAAAAGGAAGTCATTATGGAAGCATATCCTAATTCCGGTCAGTCCCCTTCTGCTTCCCTCCAGGCTCATTCTGCAGAAGAGACAGCAGCCTCATGGAGAGAGTGGGAGGAGCCTCGCTTGTAGATATGCATGCGACTGCTATCTGAGCAAATCCTTCTAGATTTGTCAATCATTGCCTTGAACTTGGCGCAAGGTAATGACGTCATGTTGGACACAATCTCAATTGAAGAATTGAAGGACTGTTTATTTTCAGAATCTTCAACATATTTAATGTTTCTGTTATGCATAAACTCCTGGTTTCAGTCTGATGTTGAAAGAAGATAGACTTTTTGGGTAGTTTTGAAAAAATAAGAAATGTGACGAGGATATGTAGATGAGAAGGTGATGTTTAGAGTACTTACTGGTAATGCGTATTTCGATGGTAGGGCCATTAAATCCTGTTTTTCCAAAGTGTTTAATTGGCTGCCCTATAACCACCTGAAATGCAACCCTGATAAAACTGAGATTGTGTTTTTTGTAAACTCTTCAGCTGAGGCGTGAGGAACTTGGTGGCCGCAAGACATTCCTCCCCGAAGTAAACAACAAAGTGCAGTAAAAAACCTGGGAATTAAAATGTACAGCACCCTGCCTTTCCAACCCCAAATTCACACAATGGTGGGATTCTGTGTTGGGATCCTGTGCCCTCTGAAAAAATGCTTTCATTTTCTGTCAGTAGAAACTAGGAAATGGGTGGTCGAAGCCCTCATCACCTCAAGGCTTGACTATGGAAATGCTCTCTATCTAGGCCTCCCGGACTATCTTCAAAGCTCTTTATAGGTAGCCAGGAGGTGGCAGGCAGAATAATTCTCAATAATTCTCAATCTGGCTCCAAGAACACACATGACCCCACACTTCAGGCCACTTTACAGGATTCCTTTCAAGATATTGGTCCTGGCACATAAAGCCCTCCATGAGAAGGGAGCTGTGTACCTGAGGAGGAGAATATGTGTGTATGCCCCCCCCGCCCCCCTCCACCCAGAGATCTACGGTCTGCAGACGTTACATCCATATCAGCAACGAGAAAGTGTAAGAGGATCTTGAAACTGCAGCAGAGCACCTGAAATGGAAGGTCAATGATCTCTCTTTATCATGTGTTCATTTATTTTATAGCGCCCCTTGTACTAGTGTAGGGTGTCTGAGCACTTTAAATTATATGCACATTATAGAGAGACAATGACTCATGCGTATGTAATTCAGTGTATAGGAACGGTTACATAGGACAAGTGAGTATTACAACGTGTAGAGTCATGTCATTTACACTAGTAAGCAGCATATTTTAAGAGTGTTTGGCCCGGAGAAGCACAAACTTAGGATTTAAAGTGTACCACAGTGGTTAGTTTTAAAAAAAACATTGTATTTCGACCCAAACAAAGCCTTTTAGCAACATTAGTATCTCTGTGACAAAAGCAGTAACCCACTGAGCTAGCCATATCAAATGCACTTAAGAGACCTGCCTGGTACATGTTCTTTGCAGCAGGCACATTAAACCTCTGCCATTACTCCAGGAGGGGGGAAAACTGCCTTCAGGCAAAACACTGATCTTGCTCCAGCAAGAAAATTATTCACAAGAGTTATTTCGGCATGACTTTAATTGTTGCCAGAAAACTCTTGGACACACAAGGAATTCAGCAGAAGGTGGTTTTATTTGTGAAAACACAGAACCTGAGGGGAGAGGCAGTCCCCAGATTGTTAAAGTTAAAAGGACCGAATCCCATGTCCTTTTCACTCGTGGACAGAACCAGTAAAACAAGCACTGGCTGCAACCGCTTACAAATACACGGAACACACGGGCCTCTGCACTGCATGAAAGTAAGGTAAAAGCAAACTGAAACACAGTCAGGAGAGGGAAACCGGGCTTACGCAACATGCGGGCCCAGCACCACAACAGCTGAAACAAACAACACTCTATTACTAAAAGAAATATTATTCCTACCTTAGAAGTCGAGCCAACATACAAATTATTGGGAAAAGGAGGACCCTGCACTTCGAGCGAAGCCTGCAGCACCCTTCACAGAAAGACAGGCCCATAGTCTCACAACTGTGGGCTGCAGCGAGCATCCTCGGGCTGCCCTATAGTGTCCGTCTGTCGAGGTCAGGGAGGACAGTCAGACGGTGGCGGCCCAGGTCTATTGGCAGGAAATGTAAATGAAACACACATCATGGTGCCACAACCTGCGCCGAGTCCCAACCCTGCAGCATAATCAGACATATCAGCATCGCTCCCCCGCTTAACAGTAATTGGTCACTCTGCAATAAATATTCAGTCCACACCAGTTTTGGTGGAAACAGTTTGCTGCAAGTTTGTTTCATACATGAAGCATGCCAAGGTGGTGGGTTAAGGGCAATCCAAGGGCAGCTGTCCGCCCGCCTCATGAGCCAAACCGCACCGTTGCCATCCCAATCGGTGCTACCCTTTTCTGGGGGATTTACCCCTTAATTACCGTGGACTACAAGTCCATGACTTTACAAACGCCTTTTTAGGGGTGGAACGTCGCAAGGAAAGCCCCCGGTTGCTCAGGCTTACAACCTCCCGATGGACTAGCGGGGCGCCAACATTTTCATACAGGGTCCTGCCATGAAGACTCCTGGGGTTTGCCTAGGGCACCCCTGTTACACTCCTGAAGAGGGTACCCCTATGTACCAATCAGCCTCCGGATCGCCCTGTAAATCTGCCATCGCCCTGGATGTGGGCACCGTTATATCCAGGGCCACCCTACCATGGCAGGCTCCATAACCTCCTGCAAACTGCAGTTACCAGTTCTGCTAGCTGGACCAGGTCCCTATCTATCTCTGGCAGGTGTGCCCCGTCCCTATCGGGGTACCATGTGGTGTTTGCATTACTGAGTCCACGCCTTAATTTACCAAGCCCTTCTTATTTTATTTTATTTTATTTTGAAATTAAGTTGAACCAAGCCCTTCTGCGTGGTGGGCTTGCACATAGATTTATTTACCCTCCTGTTGAAATGCACAATGGCCTCCCCGGAAGTTGGGAACTACTGTTCTCTTCTTAACCACAGTTCCGTGTGATGTCCCTATGGTGCCCTCTGTGCCGATTTGTGCCTTCTGATTGTGAGTTGGCTGTGCCCTCTAATTACCCCTCACTGCCCAGGCCCGAATTCAGGATTCGCTGGTAACTATATCCAAACCAGCATACTACCAAAGTGAAGTACTAAAGTGTGGGGTGAGGATCCAGCCCCGCGGGCTTCTGCTGCATTGTGGTGATCTCCTCCACGGCATGATTGTATTTGTTAGTAAGTTATTGTTTGTGGTCAGCACAATTCAATTATCTTTAGCCGCTTACCTCTGTTTGTATGGGGGTACAGCACCGGTAAGAAACCGGACCCCCGGGATGATAATTACTTGTCATGACTAGGATAGCGTATGGTGTTTTGCCGGATCTCACCATTACATCACTCGTGCTGGGGCAAAAGGCCTAGCCCTGCCCAAACTAGGCCAACTGTTAGTATGTTCCCCGGTGTTTGGGCTGGATCCTGCCCTTTCATGGATACCCCGTCTGCCTTTACAGCCTAACCCAAGGCAAGGGTGGGATCTGAAACAGAGGTGTGACCAAAGGGTCCCATAAATGCACTTCACGCGCTCTGCTTCATTTCATGTTCTCCTTCGGTAGGGCGAACAATTGATCCAAATGCCGTCTTGAGTGTGTGACTTCATTCTTGCCCGAGTGTGAGCACAAATGCTTACACCACCCTCTGATAGCCTGTCTGCTCAGCCACACTCCCATAAAACAGAACAAGGTAACTTCTACTTTATCCTCTGCTATCCCTCCGGGAGCTCACTGGATTGCCCCTATATCTCTTTTCAGCTTCCTACACTGCCTGTAAACCAACCACAGTCTCACTTCGGTCTTTGGATGCCGTGTAGCTGTGCTGATGCGCCAATCCTGGCGTAGTTGACCCAGTACCAAAATTCTGATACAGATATTGCCGAGATGCTGGCAAGTGGGAATGCTTAGCGCTGGAAAAAATGTCGAGTAAATTGATGATCAAATCTTGCCTGCCCTCTCCTAAATTATCCAAATGCAATTTGCTTTAATACTTTGTCAGCTGTTGCCCTCTCAACCTGTTCCCCCAAAACCTTGATAACCTTGCCCCTCTTCTAGGGCAACCATTCCTACACCACCTGGCTGTGCTAGTCATGGGGCAGGCAGCTCTAACTTAAGTGAAGCATCCTGTGTCATGCACTGTTATTTGACTGCTTTTGCTGAGGGCACATTTCCATTGACTGACCACTTAGTTTGCACCTCTCATCGTTTTACTGATGCAAATCTCTTGAACCCATACTGTGCTATAATCCAGTTCCAGTGAATAATTGTCTGTTGTGCACCACCAAGTAAATTCCCTTGCTTTGTTCAACCGTGTTTAATGTGCCCATGGCTGGTCAAATACAGGGTTAAAAGAATCTTAATTAGCTCCTACCTACATGCCCCATCCTTAATTGATCCTGTTACCTGTAGGGCTGCAGTGCCTCCTACAGCCAGTAAGGTTATGGCCAGTAAAGGTATGGCTGTGCACATACCCTGTTCTCTATTTGATGGACCCAAGCTGTTCTACCAATCCCCTCCTCCCGCAAAGTACCCCAGACACATTGTCTGCTAGCACTGCCCGATTGTACCCCTTGGGGTGGTTACGAATTGTCCTGCTGCTTTCCTATAATCGGAGGTCACCTGTTTCTCTGAACCCCCTTAGTATAAACCCTGTACCCAATAAGAGGGGCGCTCTGCATCCTTCAACCAGGTGATGCTCTCCACAGCGGTATTAGCCCTGCTCATCCTCAGGGAGGCCGGCACATTAAAGACAGCACCGTTCATATCCCGGATCCTTAAAGTAGGAACCCGTGCCCAACTGCGCCGGCAAAAGCAGTGTATACCCACCATGCTTCCTTTTAAAATCATGTGTATAGACTCCCAGTGGTTTGCCCCCAATCTGGCACCACCTTGTCACCCTAATTATTAACAGTGTTATTAGACATGTATAATTGGTTATGGCGGGACTTATGTTGCTGTTACAAGCCCCCATCTCACAACTCAGAGAGCCCTCTAAAAGTATAACTGCTGGGAGGGATGCAGAGTTCTCCCTTCTGACTGACCTTGTGCCAGCTGGAACCCCCGCCAAGGATTCCTAATATTATAGGAGATAGAGTGCCCCCTCTCCGTGCCCCAGCCTGATATTACCTTACACTCCGCTGCTGTGCTTAAGGCAGATTTTCCATAAGTACTACCGTTCCTAAAGGCCATAAATACCTTGTGTTGTGACATGGCAATGGCTGTTAGGATATCAGAGCAGGATAACTGGCTGCCATTGTAATGCCAGACCCCCTCATGTCCCGGATCGCAGTGGCCGGGGACGGTGTAGGTGCCTGACTTCCACCAGTGCTGTTCACAACAATCTTACCAGGCCATTTAAGTTACGCAACATAAAACTGCCCAGGTGTTCTTTGCCATTGACATCACCCCTCCTATGCCCTTTAGAACTCACCATTACCCTGCTCATGCCAGTGGCTATTAGGCTGAGAGCCCAGTGGGACTTGGCAATGCTACTTACCGTCATATCGTCTGCACTTTGAGCATAGCGACACTCACTGCTGCAGATGCCTCGTACCTGGGCATCCGCAGGCCGCCCGCTGTTTATACCACATGGGGGCTACATTTGGCATAGAGTGTGTGAAAATGTCTTCCTAAAGTAGACCCCAAAGACCACTATAAGTTGGTGACTGTCCACACTATGGCAGCCCCGCTCCCGGTGAGGTTAGAAACATGAGGCCTTAAGCAATTAATGTCTTTGTTTAATTGCAATGTGACCTTTATTCCTCAGAGGAGTTCCCTGCTTGCAGAAATACTGTGCAGACCTGCTCACACTCTCCCAAGGCTGTTTAAATATTAACAATGTGATTGGTCCAATGACATCAATGACGGAGTCTAAGATTCCCAAATTATGTTCTAATGCAGCCCACCTTGTTGTGGGTCCTGCTTGGATGCTTCTGCCTCACTGTGAGTAACCTAGGTCCTTGATACCGCTCGCTAACGCCCTTGCATGTCACTCAAGAAAGACACCTAGCAACAACTTGACTCACTGCAGCTCGGTGAATATTCCAATCCCTTGCACCCGACTCTAGAGGGACAAGAGTAACGATTGGATGGCGAGACGCCTTATTATATCTTTTCTGCCGTTACTTCTGCCTCGAGAGGGACATCTAGTAATGACTACGATCCTGCAGCTAGGAGCAGATTCAATCCGTTGCAACCGGCTCTAGTAACGTTTGGATGGCCTGGAGCCTTATTAGAGATTTTCTGCAGTTTCTTCTGACTCGAGAGGGACATCTAGTAATGACTTGAGGCCCTGCAGCTAGGAGAGGATACAATCCGTTGCACCCGGCTCAAAGGGGACATCTAGTAATGACTACGGTCCTGCAGCTAGGAGGGGATTCAATCCGTTGCACCTGTCTCTATCGAGCCCTCTAGTAATGTTTGGATGGCCAGGAGCCTTATTATTGCTTTTCTGCAGTTACTTATGCATAGAGGGACATCAGTAATGGCATGAGGTCTGCAGCTAGGAGGGGATTCAATCCATTGCACCTGGCTCTATGTGGCCCTCTAGTAACGTTTAGATGGCCAGACTCCTTATTATAGCTTTTCTGCCGTTACTTCTGACTCGAGAGGGACATCTGGTAATGACTACGGTCCTGCAGCTAGGAGCAGATTCAATCCGTTACACTCGACTCTATGGGGCCCTCTAGTAATGTTTGGATGGCCTGGAGCCTTATTATAACTTTGCTGCAGTTGCTTCTGACTCGAGAGGGACATCTACTAATGACTTGAGGTCTGCAGCTAGGAGGGGGTTCAATCCGTTGCACCCGGCTCTATGGGGCCCTCCAGTAACGTTTGGGGGGCCTGGAGCCTTATTATAGCTTCTGCAGTTACTTCTGCCTCGAGCGAGACATCTAGTAATGACTTGAGGTCCTGCAGCTATTCGAATGACCAAACCTATTGGCATTGCCCATCCATGTTCATATTGATGAGACAGTACTTTAAGTTCAATGCCCCGGGTGTGCGTGTGCACGCGTTGCCCTCTGGAAGTTTTGAGGCCATACGTACCATGTTCAAGTGCAGCTGCAAGTCCCAGAATGCAGCACATTATTCGCAAAAATACTGCCCGTCAAATAAATCATGACCTCATGTTATTAGGGGTAAGTGCTCCTTCCATGTGCTGTAACCGTGTGAGCTTGGCTTGTTTGGGACTATTTCATTTGAACGTTCTTGATGCATTAGTGAGAGAGGCCTGTACGTGTGTGTGTGTGGAGGGGACGTATGTGTGTGTGGAGGGGACGTGTGTGTGTGTGGAGGGGACGTGTGTGTGTGTGTGTGGAGGGGACGTGTGTGTGTGTGGAGGGGACGTGTGTGTGTGTGGAGGGGACGTGCGTGTGTGTGGAGGGGACGTGCGTGGGTGTGGAGGGGACGTCTGTGTGTGTGGAGGGGACGTGCGTGTGTGTGGAGGGGACGTGTGTGTGTGTGGAGGGGACGTGTGTGTGTGTGTGTGGAGGGGACGTGTGTGTGTGTGTGGAGGGGACGTGTGTGTGTGTGGAGGGGACGTGTGTGTGTGTGGAGGGGATGTGTGTGTGTGTGTGTGGAGGGGATGTTTGTGTGTGTGGAGGGGACGTGTGTGTGTGTGGAGGGGACGTGTGTGTGTGTGTGTGGAGGGGACGTGTGTGTGTGTGGAGGGGATGTGTGTGTGTGGAGGGGCGTTTGTGTGTGTGGAGGGGATGTGTGTGTGTGTGTGGAGGGGACGTGTGTGTGTGTGTGGAGGGGACGTGCGTGTGTGTGGAGGGGACGTGTGTGTGTGTGGAGGGGACGTGTGTGTGTGTGTGTGGAGGGGACGTGTGTGTGTGTGGAGGGGACGTGTGTGTGTGTGGAGGGGATGTGCGTGTGTGTGGAGGGGACGTGCGTGTGTGTGGAGGGGACGTGTGTGTGTGTAGAGGGGACATGCGTGTGTGTGGAGGGGACGTGTGTGTGTGTGGAGGGGACGTGTGTGTGTGTGAAGGGGACGTGTGTGTGTGGAGGGGACGTGTGTGTGTGGAGGGGACATGTGTGTGTGTGGAGGGGACGTGTGTGTGTGTGGAGGGGACGTGTGTGTGTGTGTGGAGGGGACGTGTGTGTGTGTGGAGGGGACGTGTGTGTGTGTGGAGGGGACGTGTGTGTGTGTGTGGAGGGGACGTGCGTGTGTGTGGAGGGGACGTGTGTGTGTGTGTGGAGGGGACGTGCGTTTGTTCGCTGCTGGTACTGTTCCAACAGCAGTATCTAAAAACCTTCTTGAAAATGCTGTCCCCGTAATCCGTTAAGGAAGTTGGGGGCGATCTCATTTAATTTAAATTCTATCGAAATGGACAATTACAAGACTGTGTTTTATCTAGCAGTGTCTGGCAGATGCTACTATCTTTGTATGTCTCCTGTCCTTACCAAGAAGGGGGAAAGGTGGCAATGCCGGGGTGCTAGTAACAAGCCTACAGTATTGTGATTGACACTGACTGTGCCAAATATAACGTGTATTTGTGCACATCTTCCCCTCTAATGGTATTGAGGCACTGAATAACAGAAGTTTAATAATACCCAATTTAATGGTACTCATTTTATCAACCTCAGGAGGATGAAAGGCTGAATGGGCCTGCCGGGATTTGAAGCTGTGAGCATGAGGGCAAACGCCGACCCCTACAGTGGATGCTAGCCACTAGACCCGCATACAGAATATTTCTAAAGCAAGGAATGGGCTCTATCGCTACCGAATAATAATGATCTGCACTGGCAAGTTGAAAAGGAAGTACCGGTGGGTGCTGTGCTGTGAGGCTAATGTCAGGATGACGTGAAGCGCTCTCTCTTTGATTTTTCCTACCCAGTCCTGTCTCTGCCCCCAGGCAGTGCACATTATGCACGGGCTAGGAGGGACCTTCTCATGCAGTGGAAGATGGAGATGTGAAATTTGCATAACATGGACAAGCATGTAAATTACTACTGTCTTATAATAACTTCTAGAAGTAACATATTTAAAACCTGTTCGCGCTGACATGCTAGGAGAAATTGTTGCATTACTGGACCCTAGCTTTAAACATATCTGAGCAAATACCCCAAGTCCCAAAGGCAGTTTACTAGCAGCAAGACAAGGGAGGAGTGGTCCAACTTTGAAGCTTCAGCAAGAACATGCGGGCGTCGCTGCATCCGTCAGCCTCGCAACATTCACTTACATACCCTGAACACCTGATAGCGTGAGCGCGATGCACAACCTTAACTTGAAAAAAAAAAACACAGGCTGAACTTGGGACAATTTTGTGCTCATGTTGTCTAGAAGAAAAATATTAAAATATTAAACCTGCATTGTGAGTAGCTAGCCGAAGTTGAACATAATGAATGCAAAATTATGTAACCGAACCTGTGGCCAGAACAATTTAATTTCATCTTATCTTTGGCCGCCTGTGTGATCGGCGGGGGGAGAGGAATGCAACTGTACCGTGACCCCCGCAGCATCCAACCAGATAAATGACTCTTCTCCAGTCCATCGGGCTGGTGTAATAGAATTCTCACGCCCTCTAGCCTGTCACGAGCCCCAGAATTAATCAACAGCAGCTTCCATTACTGTAACAATGCTTAAAGATGCCACGGCAACGTGTTGGAGCCACCTGCAAGTCACGAAGAAGGCTGTGCATTGCCAAACAGTAAGAAGGATTAAACAATACTTGGTGAGCCCCGGCAGCATCGGGTGAACCTTTCTTTCCTCAAGAAGCTGTAACAACTTTTTTTTGTGCTTTCTTATATCGCGCAAACTGGACCCGAGGGTGTTGGAGCACTTCTGAGTACCAGTTACATTACGCAAGGACACATACATTTTTTGTGGGCACAAAGAGATTGCGTGATTTGCCCAGGGTCACAGGTTGGAGTGTTTGCTGTGCCAACCAGGTGGGCTTCCCACTGCCACCATTATAATAGGCCAGCCTACAAACAAACATGGCAGCCTCCTCTGTTGTGTAGTTTCTAAACGTATATAGGATCCGAGTGTTAAGAGAACATAAACTAAGGGATTAGTGTCAAGACTGATTGCGGACACCCCCGCAGGATATGTCAGCATTTAGCCCCTAACCTTAACAAGGAGCGAATAGTTTCTGGCAGACATCGAACACGACAACCCTTGGTCCTTCAGGGATCGTGGAAACAGTACAGTACTTTTCGCTCAGTCACTCGCGCTCACTTCTTCTCAGAGTGATACAAACAATAAATACTGGGGACGTTTTCAATAAGCATCGAAGTGTACCGAAGTGTACCGAAGAGTACCGAAGAGTACCGAAGTGTACCAAGCATGTATGTGGGTGTAAGACAAGAATCCCCTAGGAAAGAGCCAACCCCATTACCTGATGGGAGAGAACGAAGGACCCCGTCTTGGTCTCGACTTGGACACCCCGCAAGGTATGTCAGACCGCTGGGTGTTGAAGTTTCTGCAGGGCGGGACCCCTGTGTCTGTGTCAGCGTGGAAGCGTCTCTTCTGTCTATCTAGTGAAGGTGTGGTTCTTTTATACCATAAAGATAGACTCGGGGTTCCTACCACAGTTGGTATGTTGTGAGTACGATTATGTAAATAAGCCTAAATCAATACCTGCAATTATGCAAAGTAGTTCCATCACCCTAGGATGAAGATGACCATGACTTTTATACAGAGTGTATTAATCCCGTTATGTACATCAAGTGCAGGGGACTTTTCTAAGAATCCTCAAGCATAATACATGAGGCCGGCTTCAAGGAAACCAATCAACATTTATACAGCACATAACTGGGTAAAAGGACGTGCTAGAACCGCTATGCAGAGCAAGGTAGGACAAATGTACGTGAAAGATCATTTGGTACTTAGGCCTAGGTTAGGAAACAGAACACCCGCTCCTCATCTAAAGGTCGACAAGTTCAACTAATTCTAAAAATATGCCACTTAAAATCATAAAAGCAGTGTTTAAAACATGTTGCATGTAAAAAAGATGCTATTAAAAACTTCAAAAGCTCTATAGGTCCACTAAAACATGAGTCAATATATTATAATACTCACTGTGCATATTGAAAGCCATAGTGCTTAGTGAGGGCAGAAGAAAAATACAAAATAAATGATATTTTCCATTCCAATTTGGTCTTGTTTTGGAAAAAGGCCGGATTGTTCCCATCACACGGAGAGCCAAATGTTTGTGTCATGTGTGGGAGACGCAACATCACTGTTACTCACATTCACAGGGGACGGTCCCAGTAATACCTCTTGTATCAGGTCAATGGAGCAAAGGTGATCTTCTCCAGTTCCCACAGCAGCTGCTGAAGAAACACTCGAAGCCCATAAGCCTGTTGTAGGGCCGTTGTCCATTCTACCAGGAGCCGAAGCATCCGGTAGAGGCTCTAAGAATGCCGACATCAACATTGGAATACGCTGAGGCCACTGATACACGTGGGCCTTTAAGGGGTCCAGTAGTACTTCTGCGTCCGGCTGCACAACCAATGGAAGAGTCAGACATACGCATTTGTATCCGCAGAACAGGCAGTGGAACACAGGCAAGATGCAATCAAACCAGGGTGGTCTGAATGATAGGAACCAAGGCTCGCTCAGGTCCCAAAGCCGAGGTGTGCCCAGAAAGAGCACCACGCAGTCACAATAACGTCGCAGCAGCAGTGCCACTGCCATTTCCAGATGACCTGGGATGTCCATTGCAAAGCAAAACAATTAAAACCAGGATGCCCACTACAAGTAGTAGGACCAGTGGAAGCCCTCCAACAACGCTTCCCAATACGGAGTGTATGAATGCTGGAATAACTCCGTAGATTGTCTGAAAGGTGCTCAATAACCCAGAACCTATATAATTAAATAAGTGCACGATCCCCCTCGTATCAGATATTTTTTAGTTACAATGAACCATTTCCCCAAAATGGAGTGGGAAGTTCATACAAACTAATGCCTGTATCTCAGATGAAGACCTTGCCAGCTGGAGAGCAAACGCCTCTCGGGCTGAGGTTAAGGCCACATCCTTCTCTAACTGTATGGCTTTCAGTCTGCTCAGAGAATCAAACCTTATAAAGGAAACATTCAATGAAGGCCACAGCATTGCCTTCCTATCTGTGTGGGCCAGGGGAAACAATACTTGCATACAGCAAGTAACCCTGGAACTTAATGTGACCAGATATGCGATGCCTGGTACCATCCCACAACAACCTTGATCATTCAGCATCAAATAGCTCCCATTCGAGAGCAGCTTGAACACTGGATTAATCACGGCAGCCGGGGAACACTTCAAGTGACAGGATCAATTAGCAACCAAAGCGTTACATTCTCCGTGAAGCGAAATATCCTTACAAACTAGAGACCCACTTAAAGCACTTTCACAGTTTGACCTGCTGAGAAAAATGTCAGTGTCCCCATTCTTGCATCTAAATCTGTACAGTAATTCCCTGTACTCATGTATGTACCCTTCTCGTAGCGCTTCATATCTGCATACCTTGTGATACTGGAGACAGTATTGAAATTGGTAAGTCGTGACTGTCAGTGAAATGTAGCCATGGATTAACCATTCTGTGGAAGGTGACTCAGCCACGGGGAAAGGAAATTGGTCCAATTTTTCAATGTGTAACATTGTATACTTTGCATCTCTTCATGCCATTACTATCTATAATTCTGTTATAATGTATGCAGAAAACGGAGGTTTAATGTTGATATAACGCCAGAGCATGTGGCCAGAACGCAATGATTGCAGCGTCCAGCTTAGCAGTATAATGGACATCAATTGCGAATGCCCATGTTGTGAAATAGACAAATCCTGCTCCATTATATCTATTGCAGAAGTCAAAATGTTGCCCAGTGAATAAATTCTGGATGATAGAGTGGTCATACAATTATCAACCACAGCCAAAGCCTTTTCTAGGTTAACCCTGTCAATCTCATACAATCTCTCAGCAGCCTCCTGTTGAGAGATTTTCTGTAGCTCATTGTTAATGGCATATAGGAAACGCTTTTGACGTGGTTTCTGGGGACCTAACAAAAAAACCCTAAGATCCATGTCATTTGAGGGAACAAACAAGTGTTATTTCACTTGGGACAGTGTCGAGGTCTTTAGCCATTCTAGGCATAACTTCCCAACTCTGTAAGATGTCACCCCCCCGAGTGTTCTGATTGTATGTAACATTGATCAGGTCTATGGATAACAAACCCTTCGGTGGTACCCCTGAATCTTGACTTATACCTATTTGTGTCGACAGCCCAAATCAACTATCCCTTCCAATTGGGGTCAGATGAATTGTATGAACCATTGTGTAGTATGGCATCTACAGTACCACCACTGCGTAGTGTGTAATTCTGCCAACCCTCAAAATGTGCAAGTGAGGGAATCTGAGGTGTGTTCAAGTCCTTGTTCTTGGCTAGCCCAAGACAGGAAGTCTGTTACACTGTTGTTCAGGAAAAGCATTTGATGTAGTATGAGGCATGCTCAAAATAGGGCCTCACCTCACTGAACCTGCCAATTGTTAGCCCCTCAGACAAATTTTGTGTCTATAGTGTTCCTCCAAAAGTCGAAACCCTGTAAAGACAATTGGGAAATAAAAGAAGCAGAATATTTCAGCTTGGTGTTGGTGAGCATATTTTTCTTTGCAGGTGTAGGTGCGAGCCTATAGTAATAAGAGGCCTGGCCTTAAGTGTTAAACTCAGAAAAATAAGCAAACTTCTGTGAAATTTTGTTGAACTTCTTTTCGGCGGTGTTGGACAATGCTCCCATTGATAGTAATGGAAAAGGCGAACGGCCTTTACAACGCGGTCGTTACACCACGATACATTTACATCGCGGTCATTACAAAGCAAGTCGTTACAACGACTTGCGCTGGATGGCGTTATACACTAGGGAATAGTATGATTTACTATTCCAACATCTTCCCAACTGTTACGTAGGCTGGAGTTGGAATAGTAAATCATACTATTCCTAAGTCCAGCGCCCTCCAGCGCAAGTCGTTGTAATGACTTGCATTGTAATAACTGCGATGTAACGTACCGCGATGTAAATCGTTGCATTGTAACCTCACATATTCAATGGAAAACTTCATGTGGGATACTGGCTTTGTGCAAAAAATGGTGACCATATTGTTGATAACAAAACATGGTGTCAAAATTAGATGTACCGTCATACAATTCATCATTTGAAAATGCAGCAGATTGTTCTAGATCAGACATCATAGTATTTAGAGGGCCTGATTCACAGAACTAACTTACGCCAAAAACGTAAAGTTAGTACTTTTTGGTATTCACAGAATACACTTACTCCGAAAGTCTTAAAGTTAGGATTTTTCTCAGTTTAGGAGTAGTAAAGTTAGGAGTCCTAACTTTACTACTGCTAAACTGAGAAAAATCCTAACTTTAAGACTTTCGGTATTCACAGAAGGCATTTAGGAGTCCTAAAGTTAGGACTACTAACTTCTGCACCTGGGTCTGAATAGGGCTGTGCCTGCCTTCCACAATGCTGGCTCCACCCCCTGCCGGCCGGCTGAGCACTCTGCCCCACATTCTGAAAGGAAAGAAGGAGTCCTGTAAACAAAGTGCTCTAGGACAGATCAGAACTGGTTTTGGACTAGGCAAAGGCCTCTCTGCCTTCAGAGAACAAAGAGAAAAGGTGTATAAAAAGGGGACCCAGACCCCTAGGAAATTAGATCACTTTTGGGAAACAAGAAGAAACCTTTGCTGAGGAGCGGAACCAAGAAGAAATTGAGGAGAAGACTATCCCTAAGCTAGAGGGATCTGCCGGCCATGGTTGCCTGACTGCCAAAGAAAGGAGAAAGGAACTTTGTGTGTACTTTCATCAACTTGTGAAGGATCTCCAAGGGCTTGATTCCAGAGCTTGCCTCCTGTTGAAGTCTCAGGAACAACAGACTTCACCCATCAGCTCCCCCTGTATTCCCTTGCTGGGTATTTGGACCTTCTGACACACTTGCGTGTCTCTGGAAGCTGGAAGCGCGACTCAAGATGAAGAAGCGTGTCGCCGCAGCCGCTGAGTCTCGCATCGCCGGAGAAGAGTGTCGACGTCGCATCAGACGCCGGAGAAGAGTGTCGACATCGCATCAGACGCCGTCGCATTCCCGGGACAGAGCATCGACCTCCCATCAGACGCCGACACATCGCAACACGAGGCGCGCCCACATCCCAGGAGAAGATCGTCGACCTTGCATCAGACGCCGTCGCATCGCCAGGGAAGCGTGTCGCAGGGCCTGTTGCGGCTCCAAAGACTCATCGAAATCGCCGCACGGCCGTCGGGCGTGCACGCATCACCCCTTCGTTGTCCCAACCTCCAGAAGATGCCACTTTGTTTCTTTGCACCAGATCGTCAACACATCACCGTCCTTGTGTGTAAGAGACTACCGCATCACCTTCCCTGCAACACTTTCGTTGCCTTGCGTTATGCATCTCAGGTACCTTGAACTCATAGTGTCGCATTTCCATTTTAAGAGACTCAAGCTAATTCTACCTTCTTTAAAGTACAGTATTGTGGATTATTTTTGTCTTTTATGGTCTTGTGGTAACTCTATATAAAAGATACTACTTTTTATAATACAACCTGTGTGGTGTCCATTGGTAGTGTTGTCACTGGATTGCTGTATGTGTTCACAAATGCTTTACACACTGCCTCTGAACTAAGCCTGTCTGCTCATGCCAAGCTACCAAGGGGGTGAGCAGGGGTTATTTCAGGAGTGTACCCCCTTACCCTGACTAGAAGCAAGGATCCCTATTTGGACAAAGGTACCTACCTCTGCCAACTAGAGACCCCCAGTTCTAACACTAAGTGTCAGTGTTGTTGCAAAGGTCTTGAAGATACGCTAAGTTTCACTGTTGTTGCAAAGGTCTTGAAGATATCCTAAGTGTCAGTACTGCTGCAAAGGTCTTGAAGAGCTGCTCAGTCCCAGTACTGCTGCAAAGATCTTAAACATCTGCCCAGTGCCAGTACTGTTGCAAAAGTCTTGAAGATATGCTAAGTGTCAGTGTTGCTGCAAAGATCTTGTAGATCTGCTAAGTGCCAGTACTGCAGCATAGGTATTGAAGATATCTTAAGTGTCAGTACTGCTGCAAAGATCTTGAAGTTCTGCCCAGTGCCAGGACTGCTGCAAAGGTCTTGCAGAGGTGCTGAGAAGTGCATTAGTGCCATAAAGTTCCTGCAGATCTGCTGATAATTGCCAGTAGTGTCACAAATGTGTTGCAGAAGTTTGTTGTTGCTGTGCTCCTGAGACGGAGAGCAGAAGCCAGCAGCCACTCACTCTCTCTATTAGTTTGTCCATGTGCTCCTGAGATGGACAGCAGAAATTGCAGCCATTTGCTCTCTCTTAGTTTGTTGTTCCTGTGCTCCTGAAACAGACAGCAGAAGCCGCAGCCATTCACTCTCTCTTAGTTTGTTGTTCCTGTGCTCCTGGGATGGACAGCTGAAGCCAGCAGCCACTCTCTTTCTCTCTCTCTCTCTTAGTTTGTTGTTCCTGGGCCACTGAGACGGATAGCAGAAGCAGCAGCCATTCGATCTCTCTTAGTTTAATGTTGCTGGGCTCCTGAGATGGACAGTAGAAGCTGCGATCACTCGCTATCTCCTAGTTTGTTGTTCCTGTGCTCCTGAGAGGGACAGCAGAAGCCCCAGCCACAAGCTACCTCTTAGTTAGTTCTTCCTGTGCTCCTGAAATGGACAGCAGAAGCCGCTGCCGCTCACGCTCTCTTAGTTTGTTGTTCATGTGCTACTGAGACGGACAGCAGAATCTGCAGCCACTTGCTCTCCCTTAGTTTGTTGTTCCTGTGCTCCTGAGACAGACAGCAGAACTCGCAGCCATTCCTCTCTCTTAGTTTGTTGTTCCTGTTCTCCTGAGATGGACAGCAGAAGCCGCAGCCAATCGTGCTCTCTCTTAGTTTATTGTTCCTGTGCTCCTGGGACAGACAGCAGAAGCCGCAGCCACTAGCTCTCTCTTATTGTGTTGTTCCTGTGCTCTTGAGACAGAAAGCACAAACCGCAGCCGCTCGCTCTCTCTTAGTTTGTTGTTCCTGGGCTCCTGAGACAGACAGCAGAAGCAGCAGTGTTAGAAATGGGGGTCTCTAGTTGGCAATGGCGGGCCACTGTCCAAGTAGGGACCCTTCTTCCTAAGTCAGAGTGAGAGGGCTACCCTCCTTGATACCCCTGCTCAACCCTGTGGTAACGTAGCACGAGCAGGTAGGCTTATCTCAGAGGCAGTGTGTGAAGCATTTATGACCATACACAGTAACACAGTGAGGAACACTACAAAGGGACACCACACAAGTAGTTATAAAAAATAAGTATCTTTATATATATATAGACTTATCACAAGACCAATAACTGTAAAAGCCACAATACTGTCAAAAATAGGATTGCTGTTGAAGGGCTGTCAAAAATAGTTCAAAGGTTGCAAAAATAATGTTCAAATTCAAAGCAGTGGTCTCTGCGACCCTTTCTCTCACAAAGTACCTGAATTCAGTAGCAAAACCAATAAAATGTCTCAAAGAAGTGGTAGCGATGGTTTTCCTCACGCGAGGCCGACGATGCAAAATCCTTGCTGCAAGGGAGGATGATGCGCCGATCTGCTGATGCGTGCGGAGACGATGCGACCAACTTCTGCACACTAGGCCGCCGATGCGATGACTTTCTTGCCGCGAGGGAGAAGTCGATGCGACGATCCTGTTGCGTTGTGCGATTGTGTTGCGATGCGAAGAGATGACACTCCGCGAGGGAGCGACGAAATCCGGTGCGATGCGATCAAAATGGCGGACGCATGGCGTCTGCAATGCGATGTCTCGAAGCGATGATTTCTTTAGGGGTTGCGAGCGCGCGGCGACAGCAGCGCGATTATTTTTCCAGCGCGTCTCGGCTGCAGTGGCTCGCCAAGGGGCGTTAGTGATGCTTTCGTGTTGCGAGCACTCACCGGCAGCAGCGCGATGATTTTTCCAGCGCTCTCGACTGCAGCGGCTCGCAAATGTGCGTTAGCGTCGATTTCCAGCACTCTTTTCTCTGAAGCAAACTAGAGGCCCTGGAACTCACAGGAGCCTCATCAGCAGATAGCAATCCTCGCAGGGAGGAAGCAGGAGGTTGGTGGTGGAGTCTGATGTGCCTGAGACTCCAGCAGGAGGCTGGCTCTTTTCCTAGCCCTTGGGTAATTGCTGTATCAAAAATAAAAGTTCTCTCAAAAGTCCTTTTCCCTCTTCTTCAAGTCCAATGGTAACTACTGCAGGCCAGTCCAAGAAACAGCACACAAGCACAAGCACAGTCACCTCCTGCAGATTCCTTCAGTTACACGGACAGAGGTTCCTCTTCAGATCCAGGGGCAATACAAATTGTAGGGGTTTGGGCACAGATATTTATACCCCAAAAGTCTTTGTTCTCAGAAGCTACAAGTCACTGAACCCAGCCAGAACCAGTTCTGCTCAGTCCTAGAGCACTTTGTTTACCAGGCTGCATCCTTCCTTTCAGAAAGAGGGGGTCTGCTATCAGACGCACAGTAGGAGGTGGAGCCAGCATTCACCTTGCCAGGCACAGCCCGATTCAGGTCAAGGAGCCACCCCTCCCCATACTCTAAATGCAGATCTCTCTATTCAACACAGGTCTGACTCAGCCTGCCCTGTCCCTCCAAAACCAGACAGCCAATACACATAACAGCAGAGCACACTGGAAGGCTTAGGCAAGAAAATACCTACTTTCTAAAAGTGGTATTTTCAAACACAGAATATAAAAATAAACTTCACTAAAAGATGTATTTTAATATTCTGAGCTCAGGCATACTAAATTTGTTTTTCTACCATGTTCCTGGGGTCAGTTAGGACTATAGAATGTAATAGTCAAACTGCCCATTCTAGCCTATGAGGAACAGGTAGCCTTACAGTAGTGAAAAACGAAATTGGGTGTAATTCACTACCAGGACATGCTACACACACCAAGGCATGTCCTACCTTACACATACAATGCACCCTACCATAGGGGTGACTTACATGATGCCAAGGGAAGGTTCAGGGGCTGGGAAGTGGGTGCACTTCACAGCCAAGATGGCAGTTCTGGACTGCACACAGACATTGCAGTGGCAGCTCTGAGACACACTTTACAAGCTGCTTCCGTGGGTGGCACAAATCAGTGCTGCAGGCCCACCAGCAGCATTTGGTTTACCAGCCCTGGGCACACACAGGCCACACTACTAGGGACTAACAGGTAAACCAAATAAGCCAATCATGGATGTACCAATTCACATGGTCATATTTACAAAGGGAGAGCATATGCACTTTAGCACTGGACTGCAGTGGTAAAGTGCCCAGAGTCATAAAACCAACAAAAACAGGTCAGCAAAAATCCAGGAGGAAGGCAAAAGTTTAGGGGTGACCCTGCAAAAATGGCCATTTCCAACAAGCAGCCATTCGATCTCTCTTGGTTTGTTGTTCCTGTGCTCCTGAGATGGACAGCAGAAGCCGCAGCCACTCGCTCTCCCTTAGTTTGCTGTTCCTGTGCTCCTGAGACAGACAGCAGAAGTCGCAGCCACTCGCTCTCTCTTAGTTTGTTGTTCCTGTGCTCTTGAGACAACCAGCAGAAGTCGCAGCCACTCGCTCTCTCTTAGTTTGTTGTTCCTGTGCTCCTGAGACAGACAGCAGAAGCCACAGCCACTCGCACTCTCTTAGTTTGCTGTTCCTCTGGTCCTGAGATGGACAGCAGAAGCTGCAGCCATTCGCTCTCTCTTAGTTTGTTGTTTCTGTGCTCCTGAGATGGGTAGCAGAAGCTGCAGCCACTTGCACTCCCTTAGTTTGATGTTCCTCTGGTCCTGAGACGGACAGCAGAAGCCGCAGCCATTCGCTCTCTCTTAGTTTGTTGTTCCTGTGCTCCTGAGACGGACAGCAGAAGCCGCTGCCAATAGTTCTCTCTCTTAGTTTGTTGTTCCTGGGCTCCTGAGACGGACAGCAGAAGCCACAGCCACTCGATCTCTCTTAGTTTGTTGTTCCTTGGCTCCTGAGACAGACAGCAGAAGCCCCTGCCACTCGTGCTCTCTTAGTTTGTTGTTCCTTGGCTCCTGAGATGGACAGCAGAAGCCGGCTGCCGCTCTCTCTCTCTTAGTTTGTTGTTCCTGTGCTCCTGCGACGGACAACAGAAGCCTCAGCCACCCGCTCTCCCTTAGTTTGTTGTTCCTGTGCTCCTGAGGTAGGATGTTTGCCTCAAATCACTCTTTATCACTCAAGCTGGCCTAATCACGTAATTGCTGTCATTTCGCATCATGAGAGCAATATGTATTTACTGAAATTACTCTGGCATAATTAAAGGTTTGCCCAGGCCTAATCATCATCAGCAGAATATTATACTCTCTTATACTGACGTCTGCGCCCTGCCCCTGTCTGTGGAGTGAATACATTGAGTATTTCTACTGGTGTCCAGGATTACACACTGTTTGACTCCTGTCTATGTTTTGTTCCAATGTCTGACAGGTCTCTGAGCACCTGGACCAATATGAGGCACTTGTGAAGAAGCAGCTGGACTTTGAGAAGCTGTACACCACCCCCGGAAAGTACACAATCCAGGTTTTAGACAGAACAACCATAAACTTCAGGTGGGTGATATGAAACTAGAACACTGCTGCCTGACACAACTCTGATAAAGCAAGAAGAACAGGCACGTGGTGGCTCTGACACCCACCCTCCTTTGGTACACTTTTGTCCAACAGACTTCCAGTGTGGTGATCATTTTCTGGCCAGTGATAAATTCACCTTTTTTATTACAGGTTTTTATAAGAGACCCTTTGAAACTGAGCTCACAAATGAATATACGTTTGTAGTTAAATGCACTTATTTAAGACCAATGTTAGTTGTTCACTTTGTTCTAAAATCCACAAGTTGGCACAGTTTCAGCCACAACTTTGTTTCATTCACAAGCAAGAACCTTCACCCTTGTTGCATTGGTGGTGCTCAGAGGGTGGCATGGGTGACACAGATTGCCACAGATGATGTATATACACTGGCAAGGGTGACACAGACTGGCATAGATGATGTATATACACTGGCATGGGTGACACAGACTGGCACAAATTATGTATAGACACTGGCATGGGTGACACAGACTGGCACAGATGATGAATAGACACAGGCATGGGTGACATGGACTGCCACAGATGATGTACATACACTGGCATGGGAGACACAGACTGGCACAGATGATGTATAGACACTGGCAAGGGTGACACAGACTGGCACAGATGATGTATAGACACTGGCATGGGAGACACAGACTGGAACAGATGATGTATAGACACTGGCATGGGTGACACAGACTGGCACAGATGATGTATAGACACTGGCATGGGTGACACGAACTGGCACAGATGATGTATAGACACACGGCATGGTGACACAGACTGGCACAGATGATGAATAGACACTGGCATGGGTGACATGGACTGGCACAGATGATGTATAGATACTGGCATGGGAGACACAGACTGGCACAGATGATGTATAGACACTGGCATGGGTGACACAAATAATGTATAGAAACGGGCATGGGTGACACAGACTGGGACAGATGATGTATAGATACTGGCATGGGAGACACAGACTGGCACAGGTGATATATAGACACTCCGAAAAACAAAAAGAGAGCGAGGATTTTGGGGTACGTCCTAATCCCCTGGGTAAAGTTATAAAGAAACAATATGGACGGACCCTGGAATAGTGGAGATCTATCAATCACTATGTGTGGTAAGTCCAAGGACCATTAGGTATATTTAAAAGACCCCTCACACACCAACCTAGTTGGTGTCATGCTTCATCATTGGGGTCCCAACCGGGAGGCCTAATGCCGCCCGGTTGTGCTACGACGCCTGATTACAGCGGAGCAGGTGTAGTGTGAAGATGTGATGTAAAAATTAAAAATACCTCTGAGAATCCTTGCCCAGTAAATTTATTAGTGGCGGCTCAGGGTATGGTTAAAAACTATGTGAAACCGACTAACAAGAAATATTCATCTGTAGTGGTTTAGGTGATGCGGTCTACATGTTTCAGCCCGTCAAAAAATTCAAATGGGCTTTCTTCAGGACCTAGAATTCAAGTGAGTGGCAAAGTGAAGGCCACGTGAGAAAGTAAAGTACCAACACACGCACTAAGGTGTGTGGACCCGGTGTCGATATACTTACAGACACCACTCAAAAAACAATTAGTAGAAAAAGAAAGCAGCTAATCGGGACATGAGAGGGGTTTCAACCGATCAACCGATTTGGTTCCGTGAGGATTCCCATGAGACTACCTACTGCGGTCTCCCGAAGTCCCGAAGTCCCGGCTGGGATGGCGAGGGTCTGCTGACTCTCGAGGCCACGAGAGATCCTCCATTTGATCTCAAGGCGACTTCACTCACTTTTTTGTATGTTTCCTTTTTAACTTATTAGAATGCGATTCTCAGCCGACGCCAATGCCGGATACTCATGAAGCTTTGCTCTGATAATCTCCAGAGTAAGCATTTGTAATTTCTTAACTGTCCGCCTCCAACTATGCAGCACGGCGTGATTCCGCTATTGATTATATGCACATATAGCCTTTACCGCCGACCAAGTACCATGCCACAGTCTGTACCATGCCACTATCTAGCATTATAGTTACTGCACGGACACGACAACATTTAAGCACATAAGATACATGTGCAATCTGGGATGCTAATTTTCATTCAATGTGTGTTTGTTTGTATTGTTTTATGTCCTTTCTTTTTTACAGGTACAAAGCACAGAGGGAAGCCCCCTCTTACCCATATTGCACCCTAGCGAGTGCAACACATAGTGGGTCACTTACACTTCACTCTTGACCCCACCTTCTTTTTTAATCACTTCACGAACACTTTATACACTTTAAGGTCCTGAAGAAAGCCAGCTCATTACCAAGGCCTGGCTGAAACATGTTGACCACACAGGATGTGGGAGACCATAGATAACTCCATAATACATCCTTTGCCTTGTTTTTAACACTCCCAAGGGCCCGCTAATAAAATTACCTATAACAGGATATGGGACTCAAGGACAGTTTTTAATCCACATTCTCACGCTATCACTGCACACTCACTCACCACGAAACCAGCTCCGCTGTAAACAGGCGTTGAAGCACACCCGGGACACATTCGGTGTCACCGGGTGGAGCCCGATGATGAAGCATGCCACCAACTAGGTTGGTGGGTGAGGGCTTTCATAAGAAATAATATTTCTTTCCCCTGTACAAACACACTATCACTATGCCCTTCGAGGCTAGTTCCCATTGATAACATATATACCTTAGGGGAAGTGAACTAGCCCTGCTGTTCCTCCCTCTCCCCTTGATACCTAATAACAGATGATGTATAGACACTGTGATGGGTGCTGTATAAAGGCTAATTCTTGGAAGAAACCCTGACTTCATGTTGGGCAAACACATCACTCTACAAGGATGATACACAGCAATTTTATTGCGATGTCAATAGCAAATATAACACGAATTAGAAGAACGCCACCAGACACCATTTATTACAATATTTTTATCACCATTCTTATGCCAGTATCTTTATGTAATTTGGTACCTATAATGTGAAATATGATATGCTCCAGTTATGCTTTCAAAGTAAATGTTGATGAACCTAAATGCCCCTTTTTGTAGATGCAGCTTAACATTTGATTTCATTGAACCAATCTTTTAATCGTTTTGAAAGACAATCCTGAAGCATTACACAGAAGTACGCCTACAACCACAATGGCCGGCAGTGTGGGTTCTAGGAGCGGGTCACATATACACAGCTTCAATGCCTACAACCCGGGGGCTGGCAGCATTGTATGGATTGTCTAAACAAACCTATCTACTGTAATAAAATCTAAGATAAAAGAAGAAAAAGGAAAAACCCTTCCCTCCCACCCCAGAAAAGGAAAAGAAAGGGGGTCCTGCACCGGTCGAGTCCCAACTCATAGTTAAACCGCCCGTCATGAGCTATTAGCCTTCATTTCTGACATGACCCACTACATGCGGGGCATCGTCACCTCCTTTGCTGCAGGAATCAAATGCAATATTTGAAGATATTTGGGGCACGTTACTTCCCTGAGCTCCTTTGACAGTATTTGGATGAAAGGGGCCCATAATTCTGCATAGGTCTCGTCCTTGTGGTCTTGGACTAGAGAGAGGCTTTCCATGGCTAGAGTCAACCAAAGTCTGTGTAGCCAGACTGTGTGGTCTGGGACGTTCGTGGTGCCCCATTGTGAAAGAAGTGTTTGTCTTGCTGCTAGTAGTGCCAACACCATCTGCCTACCCCTCAATGAGCGAAGGGGAAATGTCAGCCCATTTGGTAGCCCCAGTAGTGTGTACCCCGGGAAGTGTGGGATTTCTGTATCAAAGGCTTTGTCAATGTCATTCAGTACCCCCTCCCAGAAATTCTTCAATCTTGGGCAGTGCTAGAGTGAGTGCACCAGAGATCCGGAAAGGCCACACCCCCTCCTACACTTCTCAGTGTGATTTTTGTCCCAGCTGTGTATGCGAGCCGGCGTGAGATACCAGTACGATGTAACTTTGAAAGCTGATTCGGCCCCATCGGTGTTATGGGCTGTGTGATGTGCACTGTAGTGGATATTCTCCCACTCTTTGTCAGACAGGGCCCTACCCAGCTTCTCCTCCTAGCATGGTTGACCCTTTGTATGCCCCCCTTTCTGCCCAGTGGCGAGAAAAGTGTACAGTTCTGAGATCAGATGTTTGTCATCTGTTTTGCATATTAACCATTTCTCAAAGGGAGTGAGCAGTCGAGAGGCCTGCGCCAGGTATGGTAGTGAAGTGACCCAGTGTCTGAGTTGCAGGTAGTGGAATTCATCAGATTTAGGCAGATCATAGTCCGATCTCAGTTGCTCATAGGGAAGAATGCCTTCAACATCAAACAACGAGCCCACCCTTTTACACCCCGCTTCCCCCATCTCTGAAAGACCTCGGATTTGCAGCCCGGTGGGAAATCTGGATCGTCCAAATTGGGGACATCGGGGAAGAAAATGTCCTCAGGAACCTTTTAAGCACCACGGAATCCCACACTTTTAGTTTCACCGCCGTAACTGGAGAAGAGTAGAGACCCCAAGGCCCTTAACTTACGAGGCAGCCATGCCTCCCTCCATATATTTTCTCCAGCTACTGACTGTTTAATAAAGGTGCAGTGCTTTTCGGAGAGTGGACGATTCCACTAAACAATATAACGAAGGTGGGAGGCTTGAAGATATCTATGCACTAAGGGGAGGGCCACACCTACATCTTGCTTGGACTGTGACATTTGGGATATGGGTAAGTGCGCCTTTTTCCATCACCAGACAATTTATTGATAGCTATATGTAAGGTGCGCAGAGCCCCTGGGGGGGTACCAGAGGCAGAGTCTGGAAAATGTATAGAATCTGTAGTAGCACCGTCATTTTAACAGCAGCTATACGCCCAAACCAGGCCAGTTTTAGTCTCGACCATCTGTCCAGGGCCTTCGTCGTTTGTTCCACCAGAGTCGAGTACTTCAGCCCGAGTGTTTTCGACAGGTTCGGAGCCAGGATGATACCTAGGTAAGTTATTGATTGCTTGGCCCATTGTAGGGGGAATCTCTCTCTTAGGATCTCCCCGTATGCTTGCGGGGAGGTTAAGTTATGAACCTGTGACTTGCTTAGGTTCACTTTGAATCCAGAGATTTCCCTGAATACTTTGATCTCGGCCAAGAGGGCGGGCAAGGAGGTGAGTAGTTCTGCTAATGATAAAATTACGTCATCTGCTTAGAGGCTTATCTTAGGATATCACCTCCAAAACGTGGCCCCTGTATTTGCGGGTGGTCCCGAACCTGTTGGGTGAGGGGCTCCATATATAGGGCGAAGAGAAGGGGCAAGAGCGGGCATCCCTGCCTCATGCCCCTTGCTATCGGAAAAGATGCTGAAGCTGCCCCATTCACTCTGACGAAAGCCCTAGGGGCCCGGTAGATACATTGGACCCCTTTTATAAAGCGCTCGCCAAAGACGAAGCGATGGAGTGTGTTGAACAGGTAGCTCCACCGTACTCTGTTGAATGCTTTCTCTGCATCTATTGACAAAAATAGGGCTTCCTTACGAGATCTCCGCACACTATCGATAAGATATAGAAGGCGCTTTGTGTTATCTCCCCCCTGTCGAGTGGGGATAAACCCGGCCTGGTTTGGGTCAATCAGACCGGCCCTCAGCGGGTCCAGACGGGCCGCCAATATCCCGGTGAAGAGTTTTGCGTCCAAGTTAAGTAGAGATATTGGGCTGTAGGAACCGCACTGACTTGAACCTTTGTGAGGTTTGAAGATCACCGAAATTGCCGCTTCTGCCATGGAGTCAGAGACCGCACCACTCTCCAGAAAGGAGTTAAATAGTCTCATCAGCAAGGGTGCCAACTCCATGCAGAAGGTTTTATAGAATAGAGAGGGATATACATGGTGCTATAAGGACAAGGATAGCTGGAAAGGTGTTAGAGAAGAAACAGTAGCGGCCCGTGGTGGCAGTGCTGCCGGGCGGTCGGGGCCAGGGGCTTTGTTCAATTTCAACCTAGCAATGGCCGAGATAACTTCCTCAGGGTGTATGGGCTCATCAAGTTGGCTCGCCTGCTCCCTGGGGAGACGTGTGAGATTGCTCGCCTCAAGGTACGCGCCTGCGTCTTGATGTACTGTTTCCTCCTCGGTGTATAGAGACTGATAGAACTGCCTAAATGTTTTTGCTATTTGAGTGTCAGCGTGCACTTTCTCGCCTGAGGACTTCTTGATCAAAGGTATAGCCCCCGCCAGTGTTTTGGCTCTAAGCCTTTGAGCCAGCAACCTCCCACATTTGTCGCTGCTCAAGTAGAACTTATGATGAAGGCGGAGTAAAGCATACTCCGCCCTTTCTAGGCTAAGGCGCTTCAAGAAGAGTCTCTTCCTCTCCAGTACTCTCCAAACTCTCGGCTTGCCTGTGCGCTTATGTATCGCCTCCAGCTCTCTCACCTCCTGTTCTATGCTCTGCCGCACTTCCCTGTACTTTCTATTGTCAGCGAATTATATGGCCAGAAATTCCCCCTTACTACTAACTTCAGAGCCTCCCAAATCACAGCCAGAGAGGTATCCTCCCTATCATTGTGCTGTATGTATTCTACAATTTTTCCTCACATCTCCTTCACCATGCTTGGTGATTGTAGCAGGCCCTCCAGAAGGAGCCACCTCGAATAATTACAATTGGCCTCGCCTGCCTCGATGGTGACTGTGATTAGAGCATGGTCTGACAGAGAGCGTGGCTCTATAGATGACTCCTGCACCATAGGCAGAAGCAATGTGGAAACTAGGAAGTGATCTAGTCGCGTGTAGGATTTGTGCGCAGCTGAGTAGTGTGTGTAGTCTTGTGTCTCGGGGTGATGAACGCGCCAAATATCATGCAGCCCACTCTCTGCGAGCCATCGTTTAACCTCTGGGGAGAGTGCTCCTGTCTGTGCAAGTCTCTGGCAAGAGTGATCCTTAACATTATCCATCACTAAATTGGAATCGCCTCCTATTAGAATCGCTGCGTCAGATGATGCTAGGCCCTCCGAGAGAGTCCTAATAAGAAAAGGTTCTTGATGCGTTTTGGCGTGTAGATGTTGATTAGGGTGAAAAGAGTGGAACCCTATTGAATCCTGAGTGCTAAAAACCCTCCCCCTCACTTCGTAAAGAGTTGAGAAGCCCTTCCCTTCAAGTTTTGCGCTAAGCAAAATAAAAACCCCATTTCTTTTTGTAGCTCTTGGAGACCAGTATTGGTGTGGGAATTGGCGTGTACGCATGCCGGCTGTATCTTTAGATAACAGATGGATTTCATGTAACATGCAAATATCTCCTTCAGCGCTTTCCAGCAAGGAGAGAATGGCAGAGTGCTTTACGGGGTGATTGAGGCCCCGAACATTGAGAGATATGACCTTGAGATCCTTACCCATGGAGCTTAACTAATGAAAAGAGAGGTGGGTGTGAGTGCTCAAAATAGGGAGGTCGGAGGTGAGTGGGCCTAAGGAAGCATAACAGTGCCTTCATGTACCTAACTTCCCTACGACCGGTGCAGTGTACCCAAACAAAAATAAACCTCAAATGAATGAACATTGTGTCCTCACCCATCTAACAGAATGGAACAAAAACAAGAGTTCCTTATGGCCAAAGTTCATCTAGAGTAGACTGGTAAAGGGGGCGCCACCCCAAGGCAGACCTGCAAAAGGAGGAGAGGACGGTCCCTGACTCCGCCTCAATGTTGTATTCTCTAGGCTATTTCAATGCATTCAACTGGGGGCCGGATGGACTGGGCCAGTGGACAGCAAGGAAATTACTGCTTCTCTCTCCTTTATTATAGTTGCTGTGTCTGGCTTATGGGGGGACGATGACTTCCCAACTCTTTGCCAGTGGGGCTGGATGTGACTCGACCCCTCTTGGGAACTGCGTTGCGTCTCCGGAGACATAGGCTTCACAATTCCCAGGACATCTCTGGCCTCCTGAAGGGATTGAATCTGTCACAACTTGCCCTCATGGTGGAAGATGATCCACAATGGAAGACCCCAGGAGTAAGCAATTCCCATCTCTTTCAGTTGAAGCGGAATCAGTTGGAATTCCCGGCTTTTGTACAGGGTGGTAGCCAAAAGGACGTTAAACTAGGAAGCCAAACACAAACATAAGGGATATCCCTTATCAGGACGGTTCCCCTCACACACCAGTGGTGTCATGCTTCATCATAGGGGTGCCTCCGCGCGTCAGGACCTAGTGTACGCGGGCTACAACCCCTCTCTGTGAGAGAGGAGCTCAGGGATGTTTTGAATATAGGCAGTAGGGTCGTACTAAAACCCTATGTGAGCATGGTGTATGCTAGAGAACATACAAAGAAGTGCAGTGCTTGAACAAAGTGAAGGTGAGTTAAAACTGCCTGCAAGGCTAGCCAACAGCGGACTTTATTGAGCTACCCTGCGACAGGATTAAAAAGCAATAGGCTGGTCTATGCTGCTGACCATAAGTAGAGGCAGAGCAAATACGTGATCAACATGTTTCAGCCCTCAGGCTTTCATCACGATCAGTTGGAAATTAGCTACTGCAACAAAAGTGAAGTGTGCGAAAAGTAAACAAAAGACAATGGTGCCTCGGTATGTTATACTGAACCAGTAGTTGTGTCCAGTTGACCTCACCGATGGGACCTAACCAAGTATAACATACCGAGGCACCATTATCTTTTGTTTACTTTTCGCACACTTCACTTTAGTTGCAGTAGCTAATTTTCAACTGATCGTGATGAAAGCCTGAAGGCTGAAACATGTTGATCACGTATTTGCTCTGCCTCTACTTATGGTCAGCAGCATAGACCAGCCTATTGCTTTTTAATCCTGTCGCAGGGTAGCTCAATAAAGTCCGCTGTTGGCTAGCCTTGCAGGCAGTTTTAACTCACCTTCACTTTGTTCAAGCACTGCACTTCTTTGTATGTTCTCTAGCATACACCATGCTCACATAGGGTTTTAGTACGACTGTGAGAAGTTGGCCTGGCATATGCTGTCCACTAATTATAGTGGGCACCTTGCACCAGTCCAAACAACCCCTTATTGGAGATAGGTTAAAGACAACCTTATTGAAAGCTATCCTAGTGGTAGCTATGGAGAGCAGCCTTCAGGCTAAGTCTTGAAGGAATGTAAAGCAGCTTGTTTTACCAGTCTATAATCTCTTGAGTGATCAAATGAAAGAGCACCACACCAGGTATATATTCAAAATATATGTATTTATTGCTAAACACTCCCCTCTAGTCTCTTTATGAGGCTAGAGTTCAAGTACATAAGTTAGAAGTTATTAAATCACAGTAATAGCACAAATACACGTTTGGGCCCTAGGGGCGTACTCAAACCATATACCAATAAAGTGGTATGCGAACCACGACTGAACTAGACACTAGGCCTAGAGCCTCTAGAAGTGCTTGGACCACAAGGAACCACCCAAGGTAGTGACACAGGGGACCCACGGGAGACGCGTGCAGTGTAAATACACAACCGCGATACGCCGTTGACTTCTATGGAGAAAGTCGTGATCGGGAAATTAGAGAAAAGGGACACTTAAAAGAGGACTAGGACAAAACCCTTTGAGATCTAGGACTTTGAAGAGTCTCTACCCACGGGAGCACCGGAGTACTCGTGTTACCTCACCCAGGGAAGCCTGGTGCATAGGTGCCTTTCGGGGTCGGGTTTCGTCGTCGATTCGAATGGCGATCTGCTGCAAAGTGCTGCTGGCGGCCAAGAGAAAAGTGTCCGGGTGGATCCAAGAGTGGATCGGAGTTCTGAAGAACCTGAAAGCAGAGGGGACAGAGTCTGGGTCACTAGCCAGTGACCAGGAAGGCGATGGACAGATGCCCACCGATGTTGAGTGCTTCAGGTGCGTTGACGGTCGTCTTGACTCTTCAGCCACGAAGTCCAGGAGGCGTTGTCGGCAACCAGGAGCAGGATTCGGGCTGGTACATGATGTCTGTCGAGTGCTGAGGTGTTGGCGACCGGATTGGACCCAACAAGCCTTGGCAACGGCAAGTCTTGGTGAAGATGTAGATCGTCGATGGTGCAGACCAGCAAGGTCTGTGGAACTCACCCAGCAAGGGTATGTGAGGGCAGGCCTGGAGCAACCAGGATGCCAAGTTAGAAAAGGATTGGCCTTCGTTAAGGGCTACTAGCCAACGGGCTAGCGATTGCGAAGGAGCCTCGTGACACCGCACGTGGAGCTGGCTTACAGGACACTCGTGGAGTGGCGGCCAGTGATCTTCGGTGCAGGTGGTGCTGGAGGCTAGGGCTACTCAGAGCCCAAAGCACGACTTCTTGGGAGACCCAGAAGATGATGCACTTGCAAATGTGCTTGGTGTCCAGGGGTCACGGTCTCAAGTCACCCACGATAGCCACGGGCCTCAGCTTTGCTGGGGACTCAGGGTAGCCTCGGGGATGTCTGAGAATCCACCTCTGGTGATGCGATGACTTCGGCGTCCGACGGGAGCTTCAGAAATGCGAACCGGACAGATGCTTCTTTGGTGCCTGCCAAGCAGGGGAGTCACTCCTTGACCCCAAGGGAGATTCTTCTGTCCTCTAATCGTGAGTAGAGCGTCGAAGGTCCAGGATTCTGTTTCAGAGTTTCGTCCAGGGATAATCTAAAGTCCTAAGGACTGGGTTCCTATCTTTATACTAAAGATAGGGGTTGGACTACTCTGTGGCCCCACCTATGGGTGGGTCAGGGCAGAGGGGTGGCTACACCCCTTTCCCTTTGTCCAGTTCGCGGCAAAGCAGGGGCTGGAAGCCCCTGATCCGGTTTGAACTGGGGTATGCACAGGGACACCAAATGTGCCCCCAGTGCAGGACCTCAAAGCACACAGATGGTGCTCCCGCCCAGCCCCAATACACATTATCCTGTCTGGGGAGGTGGTCACACCTCCCTGGGACAGGAAACCTATTGTCCAGGCCTCCCCTGCCGGAGTTTCGTCCAGCAGCAGGAGGCCAGACTCGTGTCTGTGGCAGCAGCATCCATTTTGTGATGCCAGGGCTTTGGAGAGAAGTTACCGGGTTAGTCAGAGTTAACATGTCTTTCCCTCTAGAAGGGTGGAATGCTACCCCCGCCGCCAGAATTGGCGGGGGTAGTATTCCAAGATGTTTGACACCAAACACAACATGTTTAGGTGCAGCCATTCCAAAATTAGCATTTTACCGCGAGGATATAATGCGCTTAAGAGTATATGGTCAGGCTGCACTACAAACAGCATCAGAGATGGTCTCCGAACGCTGCAGAGGGCCCTGCTCATGCAGGGGCACCCTCTCACATAGGAACCATGCACTCTGCCTTCAGGATTGATAAGGCCTGCCTTAGGAGTGACTTATAGGTTTATATGTGTGTATGTATTTAGTGATATAGGTAACCTATATCACAGTAAGGGGTGCATGCACCACCTTACCCAGGCTGCAGTAGCAGACCTGTGGTGTCAGGTTGGATGGCCTTCCAGGGGTGGCATAATACATGCTGCAGCCCCTGGCAGGCCTCTGAGGTACCTATGCCCTTGGTACATAGTATACCATATACTAGGGACTTATAAGGGCACTCCAGATCCCAATCAGTGATGTGCCTAAGGCACATGGAAACCATTTTAGAGAGGAAGCAGCTAGACTGGGGCCCTGAATAGCAGGATCCCAGTCCAACTAAGTCATAAACCAGCAAAACACCATAAAAAAAGTGGGGGCAACCATATAGTCAGATTCCACCTTCCTACAACGACCCTACTGCCTATATTCAAAATATCCCTGAGTTCCTCTCTCGTAGAGAGGGGGTTGTAGCCCGCTTAAGGACTAGGTCCTGACGCGCGGAGGCACCCCTATGATGAAGCATGACACCACTGGTGTGTGAGGGGAACCGTCCTGATAAGGGATATCCCTTATGTTTGTGTTTGGCTTCCTAGTTTAACGTCCTTTTCAGTCACTTCTGTTGGACCCGTGGGCCCGTTGTGTGGCATTTGTGAATTTGGGGAGTGTGCCCACGCAGGTCCTAAAACCTCCTCTAGGCCCTCTTTGTCTGTGCATTGGTAGCCAAAAGATCCTGGAATAGTGTTGGGGAGTGTCCGCGAAAATGCAAGGGGTGTGAAGCTCTCGCCTTCTTTATGATCAGTTCCTTCAACTGAAAATCGTGCACACATACCAGGATGTCCGGTGGCGGAGCCTTACCACTTCTTGGCAGACCTACTCGGTGGGCCCTGTCGATCTGAATATCGGCTGAGTGCTCAACACCTGGCGAAAGAGGGCAAAGACAAACTCCCTGATGTCTTCCCCTTCTGCTCCCGATTGCACACCTCTGATGCGCACATTGTTGCGATGGGAGCGATTTTCCAAGTCTTCCACGTGGCCTTGCAATTCAGTATGTTGCTCCTTGAGCCAAAGGATTTCTTGCCGCATCATTTCAAGTTCCTTGTCTTGTCCGGCTTCGCGTTCTTCAAGAGTTGCCACCCGCTCACCTATTTCCTCAACATTGCGCTTTACTTCTTTGAGGTCGGCTGAGAGTTGTCCCTTGACTTCTTGAAGATCTTCACGTAAGGATGTAAACAACACTGTCATAATGGCTTTCATAGCCAGCGCATCCACTCCCTCCTGCCCTCCCTGTAGACCATATACGTCCTGGCCCAAATTTTCGATGGCTCCCTGTGTGGACTGTTTCAGGAGCATCTTCTTAACAGAGCGTTCGTTTTTCAGCCGGGCTCTTGCCATTGTTCCCGCCACAGTGTAGCTTGTGAGTGGCAGTCCTTAGGCCTCCGTGCTCTTAGCGCCGTGGAGACCCTAGATCCTAGCTAGGATGCGTTGACTGGCTGCAGGTGTCAGTTCCCTTTTTCAAACTGGACCTGCGCACTCCTGGACCCACACCTCGGTAGGCTTTGGCACCAAACAGATGTCTCACACAGGGCTGCCGATCCCAAACATCAGCATGTGGATCCCGTGCCAACTGTAAAAGGGCCCAAAGCTGGCAAAAGGCCCCGTTCACCACTTACAAAAGGGGACCGGGGTGATGTCCTCAGGCGTACCACTCTTCAGTTTACACTCCGCACCCCCAAACTCTGGAAAATGTTATGGTTGCCTCATCGCCCCTATCCTCTCAGCAGCTTTGAGGGCATCGCACTTTAATGGCTATATGCTCCGATTTGAGCTGGATCATTATAGGGCTGGCCCCAGCCGTATCCGCGCATTGTTGCTCTCCCCCCCTGGGACCTGGAGAGATCCCCTGCCTCCGTTTGTTCTCTGCTATTCTCCTAGGGGAGCCCAGGGTCCAGTGGTATTTCTTGAATTCCCCTCGTGTGCTGTACTCCTCATCTGAGTTCTGCTTCGATCGTGCAGTAGGCACCGAGGGGGAGCTGTCAGAGTATTCCCACACCCCTCAGAGCCAGCCAGTCCTCCACCACGTGTGCGGCATCTATAGGAGCTCCAACTCCTCCGTCTAGCAGGGCCACCGCAAACGACCTGCCGGTGGTGCCTCCCCACTTGCCCAGGGGTCCAGTCAGGTGCTCAGGCCTCAGTACCCCACCCTTGCTGCTAATTCAATAGGCCACCCCACGCTCACTTTCGTACCACACTTCGTAGGCCTGGCCCAGCACAGGAGGGGACAGGGAAACACCTCCAGTCGCCATCACAGCACAGACTGCTGCTATGCAGGTCTCCGCACACGTGTCTTACCAGGTAGGCCGCATTTCTCTTTATCGATCCGGGGCCCACTGCGTTGGTTCTCCTTGGACATCTGCACTACTGGAGCAGGGGGGCCTTCCACCAGTCTCGCGCAGCTCAGGGCCGCACGCTGCCCGGAGCTCGCAGGTGTGCAGGTAATGGTCCCTTCCCCTCCACGAGGGCCACTTTGCTTATCGGGCATCCAGGCCCCGGGGCACCGCCCCCGCTGTTCGAACTATGGGCCACCCCTCGCACACTTTCACTCTGCACTCTGTGGGAACGGCCCAATACAGGATTGGTCAGGGACTCGCCTCTGGTTGCTCTTACCACTCAGCCGGCCATGCCATAGGCCACCGTCCACATGTCACACCAGGCAGGCCGCAACACTCTCGCTCACTCTGGGGCCCCCTGTGCTGATTCTCAGGGCTCTCCACTCCACCAGGAACCTCGATAGTCTTCCAGAGCCCAGTCCTCAACCCCAGGACCGAGGGCTAAGTCGTAGAGCTGGTGATTGCGATGCGATTGCTTGGCAGAGCCGGAGAGACCCTAAAACACATCTTATCCGGCCGCCATCTTGGCCACGCCCCCCTAACATAACATTTTCATATAAATATAAAAGATGTAGGGGCATATTCACAACAAATTGACAAGAGTGCGGCGTTCGCCTTCCTGGCTTTACGCCGCGCTCCGCCACTTCTGAAATGCAGGGCTGCACCATATTTACAACAATACAAGCACCCTTGCACCATAGTGCAAGGGTGTCAGAGTTGAGATGAAGATTGTTTATGTGCAGGAAGTTGTCCCTTCCCGCACGTACACAATCTTTAAATGATGTTTTGTAACTTCTATGTGTGCTGCTTAATGCAGAACACAAAGAAATTGCAAAATGTCATATTTTTAAAATAATTTTTTATGTGCAGGAGGGACACTTTCCTGCACATAAACAATCAATTGCATTTTGCTGCTTCCATGTGTTCTGCACAACACAGCACACATGGAAACAGCAAAAACAAGGAGAAATTAAACATTTCTCCTCGTTTCGGCAGCTTAAGATCTGGTTTTCCCAGGTCTTAATTCTGGTGTGCCTCCTCTTTAGGCCACCCTTGTAAATAGGGGGCAGCGTAAAAATCAATGGGTGTTGCGATGGAACGCCCACAGCAACACCCATTGCCCTCCCCTTTCACACTAAGTATAGCGTGAAAGGGTGCCTTATTCACAAGGCGGCGTTAAGCCAACGCTGCCTTGTAAATAAGGTGAAGCCCCTATCGCCACTACAACATCCTGAAAAGTGATGTTGTGGTGGTGATAGGGGCTTGAAAATATGCCCAATAATTGCCAATCTAAGTAAAACACAGGGCTGCCGATCCCAAATTGTCAGACAATTGTCAGCACGTTCATCGTTCTATTTCCCACTACTTGAGTGTGATAAGTTAATACATTCAGTCACTGAAACACAGACATCCATGAACCAATTCACACTGGAATGCAGTTGACTACTTTACAAGCTGTCCTATAATTCAACCAACATCTCAAGTCTGTTATCTGCTTTCGTCCACTTTCATTCTAGTTCACTAGAGTTTGTGTAAACTACTTATTTTGCATTTTGTGCAGCAGAAAAAAAGGCAAACCCGTGTGTCATTCATTCACTACACAGAAATAGTAAACACCCACCATTTCTCATAACATCATCTCTTTTTCATAAGAAGGTTTCACATCTGGGCTGCAGACACCTTCCCCTGTCTTCCTGGTCATTGCCTTTACTATTCTTCAGTAGTGCATGATGTGGCCCTGAGTTCTTTGATGCTTCATATGAAACTCCAGGCTGTGGTGGGGCCCTTCTGAAAGACTCTCTTACTTCACAGGAGGTTCTCAGGTTGGGATGCTCAAACACAAATTGTTCCAACTTCTAAGTCCTCTTGGACTCCCCGAGATGAGGAGTAGGGAGGGTCACTGTTCTGTATCACTGTGTAAGCTGGACAGCAGAGTTCAGGTTGGATTCCAGCCATGATGGAGAGTTAGGGGAGTGTGCTTTGTTGGAGTTATGCCACTGCATTTACTAGAGGTGGTGTCCAGCCTTGTGAGTGCAACACCACTTCAAGGGGGGCAACTGGTATTCCAGAAGCTCACTGTGGTCATGGTCATAGAGCTTTTGCCTCTTTTCAAGTGTTCAAAGGGTGAGTTGACAGACCTTTTCATGGCAAGGAGATGTAAGTTTGTGACTTTATCCACCTTGTTTATGTGTGGAATGCATTGGAGGGAGAGACAAGTGAGTTTAACAAGGGTGCAAGTGAGGAAGTGAAACTGTCTAGTTTTAGGGTGAACAGGATGGTGGAGCCAAGGTTCTTGAGAGTGGATGGAGAAAGAGGAATGAGTTTATTAGTAGATAGTTATGTTTCTCCTCCACCTCTGTAGATGTGCAGGATAGTTTCTCAGGCTGATGATCTCCTGGATTTTATAGCACAGATCATGGACCAACCCTTGTAGGATTCAGCAGGTGACTTCAGCTTTGGCGGCGGTGTAGTCCCCCATTCTTGGGTTCTATCAAAAGGAAAGACACAAACCAGTCAAATACTTCCCTTCGGTGCTATAGCTCATGAGCAGGCTCTCTTGGTTGACCATGTGAAAAGCAGACCTACATCATAAGGTGACAGACTTCCCTCTGGTCCACTGATGGGCATCACCCAGTACCGTCAGCGTCACTGGTTGGATGCCGAAGAGGGCTGAAGACACATTTTTGTTCTTGGAGATCATGGTGTTCAGCTAGTCTTTCTCTAACCAGGGCACATCTGACAGACAGATTAAGTCCTAAGTTTGTTTTTTGACGAAAGGAGTTCTTTGGCTGCACTTTAATCTGTTTGGAACAGACTTAGGACTTTGAAGATTTTAATCAGGCCACACTAAGGCGCATATTTTCAAGGGCATTGCACCACTTGAGCGTCACTTTTTGCGACGCTCCGGTGTGCTGGGCCCTGCTCCATATTTACAAAGGGGCGCTGAGCCACTTTGTGTGGCTTAAAAACACCTTGTAAATATGGCCCTCCTCAACGGACTTTTCTGCAGCAAAGGGGCGTGCAATGGGTGTTGCTGAGGGCGTTCCCACTCAATACCCGTTGCTTTTTGACGCTGCCCCAGATTTACAAGGATCTGTAAATCGGAGTCAGCACCAAAGACGTACACCTCCCCAGGGGAGGCTTAAGAGTGCGCAACGAGAAGAAAAACTTGTATTTCTCCTTGTGTTTTGCTCTTTCTATGTGTGCTGCAGGATAGAAGGAGCAAAATGCCATTGATGATTGCTTTTGTGCAGGGAGGTGTCCCTTCCTGCACAACAACAATAACCCCTTGCAACGCAGGCACCCTTGCACCATGGCACAAGGGTGCTGGCACTGGTGCTAGGCTACTTTTTTTGCACTGGCGCAGGGGTGAGTACTGGAATGCGCCGTACTGTTGTAAATGCAGCTATGTTGCTATACTTACAAAATGATGCAGCTCGGCTCAGCAAAATTGCTTACGGCACCGCGTTGCACCATTTTCTTGTAAATACGCCCCTATGTGTAATAAAAAATGTGAACATTCTCTCTGATTGCTGTGGTTTTGCCCGCATGAGATTCTGGGAGTATTTCAAAGGATTACGTTTTCTAATTCCTCGTGTATATAACAGTGCATGCCTTTCGTTATGTGTTCCCCTGAGAAAATCTTCCAGTCCCACCCCAGCTTCCAGGTGACAATACAAGACAAAGACTGTGTTTTGACAAGTCTGGCAGGAATGAGTGAAGAACTTCCTGAACCAGATGCAAACCTGGGATAAGAAAGGCCCAGAACACCCAATCGGCGTACCAAATGCAAACCTGGCATAAGCACGGCCCAGAACCCCCAATCGGTGTAGCCAATGCAAACCTGGCATAAGCACGGCCCAGAACCCCCATTCAGAGTAACCAACGGAAACCTGGCATAAGCAGGGCCCAGAACCCCCAATTGGCGTAACCAATGACACCAGACATAAGCAGGGCCCAGAACACTAATCGGCGTAACAAATGCAAACCTGGCATAAGCAAGGCCCTGAACCCCCAATCAGTTTAACCAATGCAAACCTGGCACAAGCAGGGCCCAGAACCCCCAATCAGAGTAACCAATGCAAACCTGGCATAAGCAGGGCCCAGAGCCCCCAATCAGTGTAACCAATGCAAACCTGGCATAAGCAGGGCCCAGAAACCCCAATCAGTGTAATCAATACAAACCTGGCATAAGCAAGGCCCAGAACCCCCAATCGGTGTAACCTATGACACCTGGCATAAGCAAGGCCCAGAACCCCCAATCAATTTAAACAATGCAAACCTGGCATAAGCACGGCCCAGAACCCCCAATCGGTGAACCCAATGCAAACCTGTCATAAGCAGGCCCCAGAACCCCCAATCGGTGTAATCAATGACACCTGGCATAAGCACGGCCCAGAACCCCCAATCAGTGTAACCAATACAAACCTGGTATAAGCAGGGCCCAGAATCCTCAATCAAAGTAACAAATGCAAACCTGGCATAAGCAGGGCCAAGAACCCCAAATTGGCATAACCAATGCAGACCTGGCATAAGCAAGGCCCGGAACCCCCAATCGGTGTAACCAAGCAAACCTGGCATAAGCAGGGCCCAGAACCCCCAATCAGAGTAACCAATGCAAAACTGGCATAAGCACGGCCCAGAACCCCCAGTCGGTCGTAACCAATGACACCTGGCATAAGCAAGGCCCAGAACCCCAATCAGCGTAACTAATGCAAACCTGGCATAAGCAAGGCCCAGAACCCCCAATCAGTTTAACCAATGCAAACCTGGCACAAGCAGGGCCCAGAATCCCCAATCAGAGTAACCAATGCAAACCTGGCATAAGCAGGGCCCAGAAACCCAATCAGTGTAACCAATGTAAACCTGGCATAAGCAGGGCCCAAAAACCCCAATCAGTGTAATCAATGCAAACCTGGCATAAGCAAGGCCCAGAACCCCCAATCGGTGTAACCTATGACACCTGGCATAAGCAAGGCCCAGAACCCCCAATCAATTTAAACAATGCAAACCTGGCATAAGCAAGACCCAGAACCCCCGATTGGTGTACCCAATGCAAACCTGGCATAAGCAAGGCCCAGAACCCCCAATCGTTGTAATCAATGACACCTGGCATAAGCACGGCCCAGAAACCCCAATCAGTGTAACCAATGCAAACCTGGCATAAGCAGGACCCAGAACCCCTAATTGGCGTAACCAATGCAGACCTGGCATAAGCAAGGCCCGGAACCCCCAATCGGTGTAACCAATGCAAACCTGGCATAAGCAGGGCCCAGAACCCCCAATCAGAGTAACCAACGCAAACCTGGCATAAGCACGGCCCAGAACCCCCAATCAAAGTAACAAATGCAAACCTGGCATAAGCAGGGCCCAGAACCCCTAATTGGCGTAACCAATGCAGACCTGGCATAAGCAAGGCCCGGAACCCCCAATCGGTGTAACCAATGCAAACCTGGCATAAGCAGGGCCCAGAACCCCCAATCAGAGTAACCAACGCAAACCTGGCATAAGCAAGGTCGGAACCGCCAATCAGTGTAACCAATGCAAACCATGCACAAGCAGGACCCAGAACCCCCAATCAGAGTAACCAATGCAAACCTGGCATAAGCAGGGCCCAGAACCCCCAATCAGTGTAACCAATGCAAACCTGGCATAAGCAGGGCCCCAAAACCCCAATCAGTGTAACCAATGCAAAGCTGGCATAAGCAAGGACCAGAACCCCCAATCGATGTATCCTATGACACCTGGCATAAGCAAGGCCCAGAACCCCCAATCAATTTAAACAATGCAAACCTGGCATAAGCAAGGCCCAGAAACCCCAATTGGCGTAATCAATGCAAACCTGGCCTAAGCAGGGCCCAGAAACCCCAATCAGTGTAACCAATGCAAACATGGCATAAGCAAGGCCCGGAACCCCCAATCGTTGTAACCAATGCAAACCTGGCATAAGCAGGGCCCGGAACTCCCAATCAGTGCAATCAATGCAAACCTGGCATAAGCAGGGCCCCGAACCCCCAATCGGTGTAACCAATGCAAACCTGGCACAAGCAGGGCCCAGAACCCCCACTCAGAGTAACCAATGCAAACGTGGCATAAGCAGGGCCCAGAAACCCCAATCAGTGTAACCAATGCAAACCTGGCATAAGCAAGGCCCAGAACCCCCAATTGGGGTAAGCAATGCAAACCTGGCATAAGCAAGGCCCGGAATCCCCAATCGGTGTAACCAATGCAAATCTGGCATAAGCAGGGCCCAGAACCCCCAATCAGTGCAATCAATGCAAACCTGGCATAAGCAGGTCCCAGAACCCCCAATCGGTGTACCCAATGCAAACCTGGCATAAGCAAGGCCCAGAACGCCCAATTGGCGTACCCAATGCAAACCTGGCAAAAGCAGGGTCCAGAACCCCCAATCATATGCAAGGTTTATCATCATCAGCCGACACTTGCAGGTGAAGGCCTGGCCCCTTGGCTCAAGTGCATTGAAACGGTTTAGGATGCAAGAGAGACAAGAAAGAATTGCTTTTTAAGGTAACAGAGGAATAACTTTGCCTCTAGGTAGGAAAAACTCAGTGAAAGCTCAGGGAAGAGAATCTTGAAGATGTTGTTTCTTTGCGGTCAGGTGGCCTTTTAACAAGACTCAGTGATGGGTGGGGGGTTTGCGAAACTCATGTAATTTGCTTCCACATAACTGTGTTATTTTCTGCAACATTACACAAAATGACGTTTATTAATGGAAATTGCAAATACGCCTGTTAGCATTTAGGGGCCAAATGTACGACCCTTCCAATTTGCGACTCGCAAAATTGAATTTACAACAGTGAATCAGACACTGTTTGCGATTCCTAATTGGGTCTCAAATTACCTGCCTCATTAATATTCATGAGGTAGGTGCAATTTGCGACCCCATTAGGAATGGCTAGCACTCCCAGGGATGGTGGCCTGCTGGGGTCAGCAGAGCACCATGTCTGTGACTGCTTTTTCAATAAAGCAGTTTTTCTTTTTTTAAAGGCATACCGTTTTCCTTAAAGAAAAGCGGGATGCATTTAAAAAGAAAACTAAAACATTACTGTTTCATTTTTTAAGAGTAGGCAGTGGTCCATGGGACTGCTGCCTGCTCTTAAAAAATATTTTCAATGCCAGTCGCAAAGAGGAAGGGTTCCCCTGGAGACCGCTTCCCGTTTGCGAGTGGCTTACCACCCATTTGAAATGGGTGGTAAACTGTGAGTGATTTGCGACTGCAATTGCGGCTGCAAAATAATCCTACATTGAAGTGTGAGTCGCTATTAGGAAGGGACGCCCTTGGCACGCCCCTTCCTAATAGTGAGTCGCAAACCATATTTTGTGAGTCGCTAATAGGTTACCGACTCACAAAATAGGGTTTGCGGTTTCAAACAGGACGATTTCCCGTTTGCGACCATAAAAAACGGTCGTACATCTGGCCCTTAGTGGTTAGAATCCCATTTTATACTGTGAAAGTCAGTGCTATCGTTTAGCCCAAAATCCATCCTTTTATCACTTTTTGATGCAAGGACACATTTTCGCTAAAAAACAAATAGTGCAAAGAAACAAAAGCGCTTCCAGCAACAGCCGCTTGTGTTCCGTTGTGCCTATGGGTTTGCGATACATTTTTACAGTAAATGGGATGTTAGCAGTAAATGTTTACCACAAATGGCATATCATTTTGCATAATTGGCATAATGGTGTCATTTTGGGAATTTCTTGTGAAAAGGATCATTTGAAATTCACGATAATAAACCAGTGTGATTTGATCTTCTTCCAGGGCTAGTGTCGAAAGCTGAGTACACCCATAGAGCAGACGCAGGCTCAGTTCTTGCCGTAATGAATATGATTCCCTTTCAGGACCTCATGTACAAGAAAATGACGCAGCGCCACAAGCCATTTTGCTGCGCTCAGTTGCATCATCTTCAGAGCACAGGGAAGTGTCGTATTAACAATAACACAACGCATCCCTGTGCGTTCCCCTGTGCTGGCGCACAATTGGCTGCCATGCGCCAGCGCAGGCACCCTTGCGTCATTTTGCAGGGGTGCCTGCTCTGCTGGAATGATTGTTTTTTTGCGGGAAGGGACTCCTTTCTGCACAAAAACAATCATTAATGGGATTTTCCTCTTTCTAAGCATGCTACAGAATACAGCACGCATAGAAAGAGGAAAAAACAAGGAGAAATAAAGGTATTTCTCCTCATTGCGCCATTCCTGCGATACCCCCTGGGGAGGCATAGATTTCTGATGCATTCCCAGTTTTACAAAAGCTTGTATATCTGGGAACGCGTCACATTTAATGGATGGAACACACACGGCAACACCCATGCACGCCACTTTCACACAAAGTAATACGTAAAAGGGGCCCATATTTACAAGGCCATGAAAAGTCGCGCAGAGAGACTTTACGTGGCCTTGTAAATATTGACAAGTCCACTGGGCCGCCGGTGCATCAAAAAAAGTGATGCACTGGCAGCGCAATGGGCTTGTAAATAAGCCCCTCTGTATATAAATATTTGAACCTTGACCTTTCGTGAAACAGCATAGATGAACATAAGATTAGAAGTTAATAATTATGTAGTGTCGGTGAAATTTCTTTATTTCTGATTGAATCTGCTCATTTTTTAATAATTACATTTGTAATATCTAAATTGAATTAAATATAATGATGATTATAGTAAAATCTAAATGATTACCTGTTTTTATAATGTTTTGGTCCACAATAGTTTTGTCTTGATGTTTATTTAGTTTCTTGCAAAGTATGTAAACACAATATTTTTTCTCTGCTATTTTTAGGTGTTGCAACATTTTTGTTGCAAATATTATGTCAAACAAATGTGCTAGCAGGGAGCTATTATAGGCTCACCAGAAGCAATGTTATAGGGGCTGGGGCAGTGTCACTCTGAATGAGGTGCATGAAAACACACTGGATAGTGGCTTTTTTATGTTGGGTGTCTGCCTGGGGCCCCTGCAATATGTTTGCCTGGGGCCCCTGCATGATGTCTGACTGTTTCTTGTATTCTGCTCCTGGGTATGTTTGTTTATTTTAGGTGTCTGTCTGGAGCCCCTACATGATGTCTGGCTGTTTATTGTATTATACCCCTGCATTATGTCTGCCTGGGGCCCCTGCATTATGTCTGCCCGGAGCCCCTGCATTATGTCTGCCTGGGGCCCCTGCATGATGTCTGACTGTTTTGTGTATTCTGCTCCTGTGTATGTTTTTTTGTTTTGGGTGTGTGCCTGGGCCCCTGCATGATGTCTGAAGGTTTCTTGTATTCTGCTCCTGCGTATGCTTGTTTATTTCGGGTGTCTGGCTGGGGTCCTCCATGATGTCCGTCTGTTTCTTGTAGTCTGCTCCTGTATATGCTTGTTTATTTTGGGTGTCTGCCTGGGGTCCCTGCTTGCTGACTGTTTCTTGTATTATGCTCCTGTGTATGCTTATTTATTTTGGGTGTCTGCCTGGGCCCCTCCATGATGTCCGTCTGTTTCTTGTAGTCTGCTCCTGTATATGCTTGTTTATTTTGGGAGTCTGCCTGGGGCCTCTACATAATGTTAGAATGTTTCTTGTATTGTGCTCCTGGGCATGTTTGTTTATTTTGGATGTCTGCCTGGGGCCCTGCATTATGCCTGCTTGGAGCCCCTGCATTATGTCTGCCTGGAGCCCCTTCATTATGTCTGCCTGGGGCCCCTGCATTATGTCTGCCTGGGGCCCCTGCAATATGTCTCCCTGGGGCCCCTGCATTATGTCTGCCTGGGGCCCCTGCATTATGTCTGCCTGGAGCCCCTGCATTATGTCTGCCCGGGGCCCCTGCATTATGTCTGCCTGGGGCCCCTGTAATATGTGTGCCTGGGGCCCCTGCATGATGTCTGGCTGTTCATTGTATTCTGCTCCTGTGTATAATCTCCTCTCCATTATCTCATCCTTCTGTTCTTAGCTCTGCTTGACAGACATCGAGCCATGCCGAGTCTGATGATGAAAGCCGGGAGCACCTGTGCAGTAACAATAAATAGAGGATTTCTAAGTCAGCGCCTTCAGTGCTCGTTAGAAGCACTGATGTGTTTATCAGGACTCCGCATTTCATGATTGCCTTGTTGGTTCTATCAGTTGTCTTGTTAGTTCAGCTCTGCATTTCATGATTGCCTTGTGGGTTCTATCAGTTGTCTTGTTAGTTCAGCTCTGCATTTCATGATTGCCTTGTGGGTTCTATCAGTTGTCTTGTTATTTCAGCTCTGCATTTCATGATTACTTTATGTTATTATAAATGTCTTGCTCATTGCTTCTTGTTGGGATTGTTATAAAATGTGACACAGCTCTGGGAGACACTTATAATTCTGCAGAACATTGTAGGCCTGGTCTTCAGAACTAACAGATTATTATAGGAACAGTCATGGCAACGCCCTATACGACACCTGCTGCCTGCCCATGGTGCAGTCACTAGAGCTCCTTTTGTTAACACCCTACAGAGACTGGGGCAGGAGGCAGAGGAGTTCTGTGAAGGGAAGCAGCTGCCTCAATAAGAAAGACCCCACACCTTTGGAAACAATAAACAAAATCAAATCTGGACCCCCCCTTCCCCCACATCATGGAGACCCTTACCACCACTCTACTTCCACCATCACTGCTTGTTTAACTCCTCCCTCAGGACTGCGACTTTACCATCAGAAAACTGTACTAGTCATGCCCATTTTTAAATAAACCCAATGCGGTTCCCCTGAACCCTGTAATCTACAGACTCCCATTGCTTCCCCCCTACCTAAGTAAAAACTGGGAAACCTTAATAGATAAATAACTCTCCTTCCGCTTGGAAACCAATGCCATTCTAGACGCTTCCCAATCAGGTTTCAGAGCTTCACATAGTACAGAAGCTGCACTGATGGTGGTACTGGACACCAGTAGACTCTCCCTTGATGACGCTCTTCCTGCCATGTTTGTGCTGCTCGCCTTACCCGCAGCATTCAACACCATCTCTCATACCATCAGGATTCAGAGGCTTACAGAGATTGGTGTCTGTGGAATATCTCTAGGGTGGCTCCAATATATCCTTAGCAATCGGACTCAGACAATACACCTGGGACCATTTCAATCTTGTGTCATTCCCTAGACAAAGAGGTACTACAGAGCTCCTGCTGAGCCCCACGCTCTTCAATATATGGATCCCCGCTAGATCGAGTGGTAGGGTCTTGCAGCCTCGATGCCATCTCATACACAGATGACACACAATCGATCAGCTCCATGGGTCCCAACCCCGAATCCACAAAACACAGGTTTGCAGAATGTATGAGGAAAGTCACTTTCCTGGATATCCCAGAATTGCCTACAGTTGAACAGCGACAAAACAGACATTCTGCTGTTTGACAAGGCCCACGCGTACTGGTCGGACAACTAGTGGCTGTCCGAACTGGGCATCACCCCACATCCCAAAAAAGTGGGAAAAAATCTTGGCATTCTAATTGACGAAAACCTCTCCATGAGAGAACAGGTAAGCTCCCTTTGCGATACCTGCTTTGGAATAATGCATGTGCCTAGAGACGTTTTTCATTGGTTACCACCACACACTAGAAGAACTCTCACTCAGGCTCTTGTGGTCACCCGCTCGGATTATTAAATGCTCTTTTGGTTGGATCAAATATATCATTGCTATAGAAGCTTCAGGTGGTTGACAACACTGCTGCTCACCTAGTCTGCAAACCTCTCCCACGGTCTCCCTCAGAGTCCTCTCCAAAATCTCTTTATTGACTTCCAATCAGGGAACACTCTATCTTCAAACTCCCGTGCTTGGTGCATAATCCCTATCCGGTGAGGGACCTGCAGATCTTCAAAACAAACTCTACCCTTATCTTCCTACCAGAAATCTGAGATTGAAGGACCAGATCCTGCTTCGTATTCATGTTGCCAAATATGGCACCTATCTTTTTCTTGTATCGGCCCACATCTCTGGAATAGACTACCTCTGCACATCCCTGCATCCCCTGACATTGGCTGCTTCAAAAAGCTCCTCAAAGCCTGGCCTGTCCATTCCTCTTCTTCGCCTGGATTGTGCTCCAACGCCTAGATACCCCTCCGGCGGTGATTCACTGTGCTATATTAAGTGTTTACAACATAATGTAACATAACCTTGGTCCCTAAAACAACGTGAGAGCATCCTTTGGGCAGCAGATCCTGAGAACCCATTTCCTTATGTTCCTACTGATTTCCGGTGTCTTCCTTCCATCCCCTTTTCTGAGACAAAAACACTGATTTCCTTTAAAAGGAGTAAATCCCTCACCGCCCTCAGAGTGGTAAGGTTTATGAATGCCCAAATACTTGTGCCTTTCTGGGTGCCTCCCCCACCTTGGCAGATATTTACGCCTCTGTAAGAAGATTTCCAAACCCAGACATTTCTGTCGGGACTTCTGCTGTGAAAGCGACTCCGGAGTGCATGAATCAGTGACATGGGTTTGCACCTGCAAAGGATGGTGTGTGTGCCAGTGAGGGCCTGATTGCAAGTTCCCTATTAATTAAATGATAATAAACATAGATTTGAGTTAATGCTTGGGAAAATCCACAACAGTGTCGTCCAAAGTTGGAAATGAACACTCTGGCCATCTTTAATATCTCAAACGTCCTTCCTTGATGTCTGCTGCACCTACCTCCACAGCCACACCATAGCTCTCTCTTTCCCTGAGTCCTTTGTGTCACTGCTGACTATGGTTCTCCAGCACCTTCCAGGACAAAACCCAATGTGACTGGTGTGTATTGATTCCATAGTGCTCAGAAGCCAATAACTGGTTATTTCTATGTGATGATTTCCCCACAGACAGACTTCCATGCTTGCTGCCACAAATATAATGACATTGTGCCTAAATATAATAAATATTCATGTTTATCAATAATACTGATTGTGCCCTCTCTTGTGTGTCCGTCATTTGTTTCAGGCATGTAAGTGGGTTGTCAAGTGTGACCCTAGCTATGGTGCAATGAAGCCTGGTATTGGACAGCCAGCATTAAAAGTTTAAGAGGGAAGGGGTTAGTGGGAGAGGGAAGAAAGGAGATTTGTTTTCAATATACATAGGGTTTAAGGAACATTATAGCTAGGTGAAAATGTCAGTGACAAAGTAACGTTTTAATCTAAAAAACACTGAAAGTCACCAGTTATGGTTATCTCAAGTTATTATAACTCGCGTCCCCTCCATGCACAGTTTTGTCATCATTGACATAAATTCAGATATTTCAGTCAAGTCATACATGATGTCATAGATTATGTCATGAGTGATGTTGTATGTGGGGTTACTAGTAGTGCATGGTGATGGAATGCGTTATAGTTACATTAGGGCACACATTATTATTACTTGAGATACCTATAACCTGGGAATTACAGCATTTATTTTAGTTTAAAATGTTACCTTGTCACTGACATTTTCACCTAACTATAATGTCACTTTCTTCTTTGGATTTTTCACTGAATGTCTAGTTTTTTTTTTAGCATAAAGTAATATTTTATTACTATATGTAAAGCCAACCCCTTCATGCACACTGCAGTGCACGGGCCAGGCCCTGCGGCCACCACTCCACAGACAGCCAACCCTTTGGCCATACACAGCATGTGTGGATTAGCCAAAGAGCCTGGCCTGTGATCAGCCAACCCTACGCCAGACACAGCTTTTTGCAACACTGAAATATAAAAAGGGAACCTATTGGTTTATCAAGAGGTGAACATATGTGTGTATATATATATATATATATATATATATATATATATATATATAAAAATATAATGGCTACCATATAACTTGTGGTTAATAAAAATTACCAAAACGCTCATTTGTGGTCCGTGCTCCATCTTTTGGAAGATTCGAAAAATACGGGTGGTTGGTGGAGTGCCTGCGAGATATATATATATATATATATATATATATATATATATATATATATATATATATATTCACTGAAAAAACAATAGGTTTCAGGGATGTTACAGTTAGTTGGACATTTCACTCATACAAAACCATAGAAATCCACCGTTATAGTTAGTTCAGCTAACTATAACTCGCGCCCCGCAATGCACTGCTGATGACTTCACATATTACATCATTCATGACATGGTCAGTGACATCACTGATGACATCTCAAATGACATCACTGATGACATCATCCAGTGACTGTGTGTTTCTGTAAAGTTTAAATATGTTTTATATATATGCCAAGGTGTATTGAATAATGAGAGGGTGTATAAGTGTCTGGATGAAGGATTTAGTAGGTGCGTGACTGACTGTATAAGTGAGTGATTAAATGTGTCTTACTGAATGCATGGGTTAGTAACTAAACTGTCTGAATGTGTGTATCAGTATGTCTGTTGTTGTGTAAGCTGCTGCATGTGTTGGTCTGTAGCTACATGAGTGTCTATATGGGTTATAGATTTGTTGCCTGAGTATTTGTATGGGAGACTGAGTGTGTGTGTGGGTGGGTGGGAGGTGTGTGACTCTGTGCATAGATGTGTGAGTGGTTGATTCACTGGGTGTATGGGTTCAAGAGTGCATGTGGAAACAGATGTATGAGCGGTTGAGTGTGTGTATGGGTGTGTTGGTGAGAGATTGGATGTCTTAGTGTACATGTCCAAGTAACTACATATGTAAAAGGCAGTGTATGTGAGAGTTGGAGTATATAAATGACTATACGTGAGAGTCAGTGATTGTGAGAGTGGCTGTATGGATGAGTGTGTACTTGTATCAGTAATTGTATAAGAGAGTAAGTATGTGTTAGTATATGTTTGAGTAAGTGAGGTGGTCTGTGTATAACTGTATAGGTGAGGAAATGGGAGTGTGATTGATTCTTTGCATGACTGACTAGGTGTGTGAGTAACTCCATGGATGAGTGGCGGTGTGTGAGTGTCTGTATAGGTGTATGAGTGCATATGATAGTGTTGTATTGATGAGTGACTGTATGTATGAGTGATTGTATGGGTGAATGAGTGGATGTGTGTGTAGACCTAGGAATCAGTGAGTGTGTATGTAGTAACTGGTATTGGTGTGTCGATGGTTTCGAGAATGGTAGTCTGTATTTTACAGTGGGTGTATCAAAGGTTATATTAGAGTGTGAGGAGGTGCATCAGAATTTGACGTGGATGATGTCATCAGTGATGTCATTTGAGATGTCATCAGTAATGTCACTGACCATGTCTTGAATGATGTAATATGTGACCTCATCAGCAGTGCATTGCGGGGGCGCAAGTTATAGTTAGCTGAACTAACTATATCAGTGGAATTTCTATGGTTTTGTATGAGTGAAATGTCCAACTAACTATAACGTCCTGAAACCTATGGTTTTTTCAGTGAATTTCTAAGGTTTTTTAAATGCTAATTTCTAACTATAACATGCCTGAAACCTATGGTTTTTTCAGTGAATTTCAAAGGTTTTTAAATACTAATTTCTATCTATAACGTCCCTGAAACCTATGGTTTTTTCAGTGAATTTCAATGTTTTTTTTAATGCTAACTTCTAATTATAATGTTCATTTAACCTATAGTTTTTTCCGACACCCAAGAAGGACACAACACCCACTGCCACAACCCTCAGGACGTCCCCCCCGTACCACCCCTCTCCCTACTGTAATTTTTTTTATTTGTTATTTAAACTATATAATGTCTTCTTGTTTTTTAGATATTAAACAACTACATACAGTATGAAAGGGAGCCCAGCCCAGAGCCACATCTGAAGACCAACACATGTCATAGACTTACTGATCAAGCAGCTCCGACACCCAAGAACGCCACAACACCCACCACCACCCCCAGGAGCCCCCCCCTCTACCCCCGAGGCAGCACAGAACAAGACAGCAAACTTTCCGAAAACGGCATGGCCCCTCAGCCACACAATAGCTGAATATTTGGACAGGTGTGAACAAACTATATGTGAAGGAAGCAATTCACCCATGTTTAACAATGCACACAATGCAAAGTGTAGCAGTGATGTGCTGGACACATCTCAGTATGCAGAACACACACCTCTCCATGTGCACAAATACTACTGGTGCTTGTAGTGTTGTGGACAGTGGACCCAACCATGTTACGTCAAAGACTAGGGAAGATCTCAGTCATGTAGCTGTGTCCCCCCCCTGTAAGCATAAGCGTAACCGGAGTGGGCTGGTCTGACCTACGCCACTTCAGCGTAGGAGTGTGAATAAATAGGCCGGAGCTCTTGGCGTGGTTCACTTGTGGGAAGGCCAAAGCGTCTGTCAGGGCGGCGCCCCTCACCCTACCACGAGGCCGCCGACGTGACCGCCAGCCTCTTCAGCTGATCGCTGGCTTCTGCCACACAGGCCCCCAGCGGCACAGCACCGCAGACTTATGTCTGTACAAACTACTGCCTTCAATATACACTGCAGACAGCAAGGCTCACAATTCAGATCGAGTCGCGATTGCAGATGACGCAGTCCAGTAGGCAAGAGACATTGCTCAAGTCAACAACACGTGGCTGTGGGCCCTTCCTGACCACTGCCTCCGGCCTACACTGCCGTCAGTAGGACTCACAATTCAGATGGAGTCGACATTGCAGATGACGCAGTCCAGTAGGCAAAAGACATTGCTCAAGTCAACAACACGTGCCTGTGGGTCCTTCCTCACCGCTGCCTCCTTCCTCCACTGCAGGGCTCACAATTCAGAGCGACTCGCGATTGCAGATGACGCAGTCCAGTAGGCAACAGACATTGCTACTAGTGCGGCCAGCCCAGACCACGCATCATCGCTGACTGCGCACACGCTAAGTGCTTCAAGTACCACTAACTCGGTGCAGCTCAAGTCAGTGCCACGTGGCTGTGGGCCCTTGATGACAGCTGCCTCCGGCCTACAATGTGGTTAGCATGGCTAACAATTCATAATTAGTGCAGATGCAAATTGTGTAAGAGAGTATAATCGGTTAAGAAGACTGTATGCTCCCAATCTGTGCAGCTCAAGTCAACGTCACGTGGCTGTGGGCCTTTGCTGACCGCTGCCTCCGGCCTACACTGTGGAAGACCGGCGACACGTGGTGCCACTAACCCTGTTCAACACAAGCCGGCGACACGTGGTGCCACTAACCCTGTTCAACACAAGCTGCGACAAGTGGTGCCGCTAACCCTGTTCAACACAAGCCGGCGACACGTGGCGCCACTAACCCTGTTCAACACAAGCCACGACACGTGGTGCCACTAACCCTGTTCAACACAAGCCGGCAACACGTGGTGCCACTAACCCTGTTCAACACAAGCCGATCCCACATGTGGAACTGTGTCCTGAGTCCTGAATGGCAGTGACCCCAAGTCCGTGGCAGCGACCACAGCACCAGACTCCCTTTGATCAGTGAGGCATATTTCCATATGCAAGGCCGGCGACACGTGGTGCCACTAACCCTGTTCAACACAAGCCGATCCCACATGTGGAACTGTGTCCTGACTCCTGAATGGCAGTGACCCCAACTTCGTGGCAGAAACCACAGCACCAGACTCCCTTCGATTAGTGAGGCGTATTTGCATATGGAAGGCCAGCGACACGTGGTGCCACTGAACCTGAACTACGCAGGCCGGTGGGGCCACCAACCTATGCACGTGGCTGTGGGCCCTTCTCACCGCTACCTCTGGCCTACACTGCAGTCAGCAGGGCTCACAATTCAGATACAGTCGCGATTGCAGATGACGCAGTCCAGTAGGCAAGAGACATTCCTCCCAGTGCGGCCCGTCCGCACCAAGCAGCACAACAGGCTCATACATTCTCAATGCTTCTGGTGCCACTAACTGTGCACCTCAACTCAACGCCACGTGGCTATGGGCCCTTGCTGACCGCTACCTCTGGCCTACACTGCGGTCATCAGGGCTCACAATTAAAATTAAGTCTTGATTCATTAATTACAGAGTCCAGTAGGCAGGTAACTATCACAGGCCTAAAACCTACATAATATCCTTTTAGTATCCTTGCTTCAAGAACTTTTTTTATATGAGTTATAGCTTTAGTACAATCACCAAATTCATCTTCAAGTGCAAACGAACACTCATTGGCAGTCTACACTGCGGGCAGCAGAGCTCGCAATTCGAATTTGGACACGTGGTGCCACTAACCCTGTTCAACACAAGCCGCGACACGTGGTGCCACTAATCCTGTTCAACACAAGCCGGCGACACGTGGTGCCACTAACCCTGTTCAACACAAGCCGATCCCACATGTGGAACTGTGTCCTGAGTCCTGAATGGCAGTGACCCCAAGTCCATGGCAGCGACCACAGCACCAGACTCCCTTCGATCAGTGAGGCATATTTCCATATGCAAGACCGGCGACACGTGGTGCCACTAACCCTGTACAACACAAGGCGCGACATGTGGTGCCACTAACCCTGTTCAATACAAGCCGATCCCACATGTGGAACTGTGTCCTGAGTCCTGAATGGCAGTGACCCCAACTTCGTGGCAGCGACCACAGCACCAGACTCCCTTCAGTTTTATTTGTTGTTGTTTTGTTTAAATAAAATGTTTTATATGTAAATCTATACATGACTAAGATTCTTGTTTGTCCAACCGCACAGGGACAATTCCGGGCCCAAGAAGGTTGTTGGGGGTATGTTGGTAATGTGGAAAGAGGGTGCGCTACCTGCTGATGTGGGGAGAGGCAGCGCGAAAGGGGTATCTCTCACAGAAAGAACTCCGGTATGTTTTCAGAAATGCCTCGGACAGATGCCAGCTGACGGACTGAATCACAAAATGGCTTTTCAATGATTAAGTAGTGTGACTTATGAACAGTTCGCGCCCAGGCTCGCAGAGGCTGCGGCCCGTCCGCTCGACTCACAGACGCAGTACTACGAGCCGTCTGCTCCCAAAGGAACAGCAGCGTAGTAGCTCGCAGAGGTACAGGCACAGCAGCGTACTAGCTCGCAAAGGTAGAGAGCTGCGAGCCAACGGACTGGATTCTAACGGCATAGCTGCGAAGTGGTGATGTTGGGCTGAGGGAGCGTGAAAGGGTTATGTCACACAGACAGAGCTCCGGTATATTAAATTGCCCCCGGGACCTTTCTTTTATATTTTCACTCAATGCGAGAAAGCGCGCTTTCTGGACCAAGACCTTTCTCCCTACCAAATTTGGCGTAATTCCATTCAGCAGTTTGATCTGTAGCCTTGTCTAAAGTTTCCTATGGAAAATCCATTGAGAAAACACGTTTTCACACCCCCCACATAGCTACCTGTCGCAGGCTTACTCGCTGTTGGTGTGCAGGTCAGTGGTCTAGTTGTCAACATGTCACGGCCACTCCCTGAGGGCAGGTTTGCACACACACCACACCCATCCGGCACATGCGTCACAGGCCATGTGACCACGCAAATATAATGGATCGACAACGTCACATCCTTTATTGCCGGTGGTGACTGGATGGGGGACGCTCCACGGGTCTCAATCATAAAGAGTCCATGAAAAGTTGCGCAGAGGGTTAGTCGCACCCTGAGCTGTATGGCCATCAGGGGCCTACTAACACATGGCGCGGACTTGACTTGCACAGGGTTAGTGCCACCCGAAGCTGATGTGGCCGTCAGGGGCCTACACCACTTGGCGCGGATTTGAGTTGCACAGGGTTAGTGCCACCCGAAGATGATGTGGCCGTCAGGGGCCTACTAGCACATGGCGCGGACTTGAGTTGCACAGGGTTAGTTGCACCCTAAGTTGTATGGCCGTCAGCGGCCTACCACCACGTGGTGCTGACTTGCGTTGCACAGGGTTAGTGGCACTAAAACCTGATGTGGTCTCCGCCATTGATGACTCAGGACTCAGCGACATGTGTGGGATCTGCTGGGCCGCAGAGCGGGTCCACATAATGTGCACCAAGCCGTGGTGGCGGGACCAGGCCCTGGAGCTTTCACGGGCACGTGGAGTGCCCACTGGTAGACACTCCGGTGACAGCAGATAATTATTTGGTCATGGATGCGCAGGGGCGGCAGTGTCTCTCTCTCTCTCTCTCACTTCCCTGTCTTCACTCTCTCTCTCACTCTCTTCCTTCCTTTCCTTCTATCTCTCTCACTCTCTCTCCCTTCTCCCTTTCTCACTCCCTTTCTTTCCTTCCCTCTCTGGCTTTTTTTTCCTTCTCTCTTTCTCTGTGTCTCACTCCTTTAATATGCGCATTACACACGTCCTTATTTTGCGCTTTATTTTCCAAGCTGTCGTCGACATTGATGGACCCGACAGGAGTCTTCCGCCTTGTTGTTTTGTGTTGAATTTAGTTTATCCTCTATATGTACGTAAACGGAAAAATAAAGTTTGAAAAAAAAAAAAATTCAATAAAGTTTTTGGTTGTTACTTAAGTGCTGTGTGACTCTTTCTCGTTCTTATTACTGTTATTTGGTGGTGTCCACCATGGTGTTAAATTTTGGGGCAGTTATCGCGGGAATACTGGTGATGTCCGCAGTTTGCACCAGCTTCTGAATAGTGTGTTAGATTTATCTCAACTTTAGTTGCATTAAAGTGCTGATAATGAGATGCAGAGTAGGCGTTCCTGTGCAAAAACACACGAGGTTCACCTTTGCGATTTATTCTAAATACTAAAATCCTGTATTGAATTGCACTGTGGTAGTGGGTGCATTTACAGTGTACACACAAAATCAATGAAGAAATCTCATTGTTTTTATATTGATTAGGAATAGTGGGTCAGGTGCTGAATCTTGACGGGATACACGGCCCAGTTCATTTATTTTTCTGTACACAAGAAAACCACATCAAAACTTTCACAACGAAAGGCAAAAACTGCGATGCGAAACAAATTCTGGCGATAAGCTGCGTTATCACCAGAGATTTTACACCTGCTTTCTGCTGGTGTTAAGCAGGATGACTACCTGCAGCATGAAAGGGAACACAGCCAAGAGCCACACCGGAACACCCACAGGTGCCATAGAGTCAATGAGCATGATACACGGATACCCATGAGGGCCACAACACTCATCGCAACAACCCCAGGACTGCCAACACCCCCCGAACCCGCATCTGAGCAAGTGTGTCCGTGTGGTCATTGTTTTAGCATGATGGGCACGGGCCCTGCAACATCACAGTGTGCTGTCTTCAGCAGACATTACCATGTCACCTCAGCGTTGGCAGTGAGCCTGGACATGTAGCTACGCACGCATCCTCCTGCATGCACAAGCAGCGTGTGCTGGTCCGGCGTACACAGGTCAGCGCAGGGGTGTGCCTATCCGGCAAGGGGAACAGGGTGTATCGGACATGTCCATGTGCAAGAAGTGCAGTAAGTGTGTCTCTGTGTTCTGGTGTGGCCGCCACAAGGGCCGCAGCAGTCGATGTGGTAAAGTGGCATGCACCACCTCCAAACGGCAGTGTCACGGTGTGATTGGAATGCCGCTGGACATGCGGGAATACGCATTACAATGGTGTGCCATAGGAGTGCACGGGATACAACAGCGCAGCGCACAAAAGTGTGGGGGGTTGTGGGAGGGAGGAGCAGCTGTTTGGCAACGTAACACACAGTGAACCCGCCCATGTGCCACGTGCTGGGCATCTCATCCATGATGACCTTGGTCGCAGACATCCCACAACACCCACGACTGGCCTTTGTACACATCCTGTATGAATGCAGCTGGAGAAGTTACTGTAGGGATGAAAGGTTCTTTGTCTGAGCTATCTTGCGCTAACACATCTGCTGCTCCAAGAAGGAACTTGCAAGTGGCCATCCCCCCCTGACAGATACGATAATATCTGCATCCGTCTCCCACACTACGCACTGCCCAATTTGAGAACGAGTACACATCTCACACTCTAAAGTCCTTCGTCGTAGTTAGCGTGCGTGAAATGGCCTTCACACGTACTCCCACCACACCCCTGCCCTGCACCCATTCCACACAGACCCGGCTCATTGCACCAAGCTGAGCCATTTCATCCACAAGAATGGCACACGGCAAGCCAGTGCAGCTACAAGCAGAGCCACTGACGCAATGGCAGGGCATATCGAACACATGGTCGACTCCATTCACGTCCACCTATACCTTGCACGTCTGCTGCATGTCCTGGGTGCACTGCCTTTGGCAGTGCTGCGGATCACTTACCGGCTGAGCTTCCGCATTGCGGACGTCACCTGCGTTCAACCTGTATTGCAATGTTGCACGTGCCTATCCGAGTGGTGCATGGACATGTGTCTCTCCAACGTGTGATTAGCTGACATGGATTACAACGGGTGTGTGCGCCCCCTGTTGGCCCACGACCAGGAGTGTCATGGTGATGCCCGTTTATGGCATGCATGGATGTTTGGCATGCATGTTGGGAACTGGGCCTGGGAGATTGCACGTGTCGTAGTATGCAGTGAGCAAATTGACCCACTTCCCGATTTTGCTTTGGTGCACATTGGGTACAGTGGTTGTAGTCAGCACATCTGTTCCGGTCAGCTGATGGATTACGTCGACGACATGTCAAATATTGTGGCCAACCATCACTCATTAGAGATAGTGGCTTACGCAGCTGCACTCGCGTTCATGGACGAGTGACAAGGTACCTGCAACCATGACTCGATGTGCCACATTGCACGTGTCCCGCCACATCATTGCACGTTGTGCATCTGGTCACATGTCCCAAGACGACAGTGGACATGGCTGCATTGGTGTGGACTCATGTCCGAGGCGCGGACAACCAACGCTGCTTGACACTGACGTGTGTTGGTGATGGACTACCCCGAGGTGAACATGGACGTTTTCCTACGTTCCTTATTCAGGCATGCTGCTGCATTTGTCTGCATATCCTGGCACTACTCTTGGCCATACTGACACACACTTTTTTTTATAAAGTTTCCACATTTTCACTTGTCTCCAAATATGTTGTGTCTTCATTTGTATGCCAATGTGTGTGTCACGGACTCTTTGGCTGCCTGCCATACATGAATTGCTACCCCATCCAGACTGTGGGTTTGTACTTATGCGTTCTCATGTGCCTGTTTCGTACTGACGCTTTTGGACGTTTATCCGCCACAGGCGAGTGCATTTGTGTCCTGTGTTCGATTGTGCGAATGTTTTTGTTTGGACAGCATTGTGTTGGATGTTGGTGTGCTCTGCTTCCTATATGTATGTGCTGCATTCTGTGTGAGATGTCCCTTCATGTGAGGTTTTGTTCACCCTTCTCCCTTTCAGGCAGTGTGGTTTTCACTTCTGTGCTTGTTCAGTGGTGTGATGTTGGCGGGTTGTGTGACTTGTGCTCCTTGTTGGTGTGTTTCATTTTAGCCATGGTTTGTCTGTAGTTGTGCTGTACTTAATTGTGCATGTGTGCCATTGTGCCCATCTCCCCCTGTCCCCCCACTCCCTGCTTGTTCCTCTTCCTGGTGCTGTTCTGTCTGTAATTTTGTTACTCCACACATAAATACATGTAAAGAACAAATTAGAATCGTTCCTTGATTCTTTTAGATTGCAAAACTTCTCTCTATTGGTTATTTTTGAATTTTCCATATAAACAGTTTTTTTAATATTCAAGGACACATAGAAGTCAGAAGTGCGACGTATTCTATCAACACACTTTCTAGAACATTCTCCAACACGTGCAGGTTAAAAGTTCATCAATTTTTTTTAAACCTAACAATATTTTTTTGCAACATTTTCTCGAACATTTAACGGCACGTGCAGGTTAAAAGTTCACGATTGTTTTAAGTTCGAACAGTGCCTTCCAAATGCAAGTAGCAGGTGTGGTTGAGTTGACCAAATTTTATCCTATGATATGTACTCCACGTTTAGACTGCTTTTTCTTAACCAATCACAAAGATGCTTTTCCACAAAACTAATGTGCACCCTACTTTTAAAAAACAATGCTTTTCATCTCCCAATCAGTTATCGTTTTGAATGAGAAAAAAGTAGTTCCCCACCTTTAAACATATCTCTTATTCTACGAACGGACTGCATGAGCTACAGACATCTATCCATACTTCCCAGCCATACCTTCAAAATGCTAGTGTGGATCGTAGGACATAGCTATGTTTTCTGGTGCAAGAGGTATGCAGAACAGAGACATATTGACTTAGACCTAGGTTTACAAAATGTGGACATTAAATGGTTTGGACAGAGAGGATTGAAGTGGCACCAATTGTTGCCTTTGGTTAAAACCTGTTTGCATCTCCAACACCCTGACCTCATGATTGTGCACTGTGGTGGAAACGACCTAGACACATTGACTGGTGTAGGTTTGGAAATGCTAATGAAAGACACCTTTCGACAATTGATGTTGCTTTTGCCTCAAACTGTCTTTGTATATTCCAATATATGCCAAAGACAGAAGTGGAAATGGTCAAACCAATTTTGTCCTCAGATTGAAAAATCTAGGAAGAATGTCAACAAAGCTGTGTCTGCATACCTCAGAGACCATAGAATGGGGTCAATCTACAACAACAACATACGTTTTGATATGGCTGATATCTACAGAAGTGATGGAGTACACTTCACAGATCAGGGAAATCGAGTTTTTCTGAATAACCTGAAGCTGTGCATCCGCACTTATATCTAGCTCCAACTAATAAACACAAGGGCTCTTTTTAGAGCCGCCTTATATTCCCAATATCGGTTCTCAGAGTGACAGCTGCGATCCAGCTAGCACAGGGAGACCTGTGGGCCATCGGGCAGGCTCGCAGAGGGAGAGCTGCGGCCCGTTGGCTCGGCTCGCACAGGGAGAGCTACAGGCTGTCGGCTCGCAAACGCACACCAGCGTGCATGCTCGCAGAGGGAGAGCTCGGGTCTAACTCGCAAGGGGACACCAACGGGCCAACGGCCCTGCTAGCAGAGACACACCTATCACCTAACGGACTGGCTCGCACATGTACAGCTGGGGACACGACGGCTCGCAGACGCAGACCTGCGAACCGACGGACTGGTACTGTTTTATGCTTTAGGGTAGTACAGTGGTGTTTGTGTACTGTAGCGGGTTCGTGCTGGAGGTAGCGTTTTAGGGTGTAAGGTAGTACAGTGGTGTTTGGGTAGTGTAAGAATCGTGCTGGAGGTAGTGTTTTTAGAGTTTACGACAATGCAGAAATGTTTGGGTAGTGTAAGGGGTCATGCTGGGAGTACTGTTTTGGGGTTTAGGGTAGTGCAGTGGTATTTGTGTAGTGTAGGGGGTCATGCTGGGAGTAGTGTTTTAGGGTGTATGGCAGTGCAGTGGTGTTTGGGTAGTGTAGGGGGTCATGCTGGGAGTAGTGTTTTAGGGTTTAGGGTAGTCTAGTGGTGTTTGGGTAGTGTAGGGGGTCGTGCTGGGGATAGTGTTTTAGGATTTAGGGTACTGCAGTGGTGTAGGGGGTCCTGCTAGGGGTAGTGTTTTAGGGTTTACGACAATGCAGTGGTGTTTGGGTAGTGTAGGGGGTTGTGCTGGGGGTAGTATTTTAGGGTTTAGGGTAGTGCAGTGGTGTTTGGGTAGGGGGTCATGCTGGGGGTAGATTTAGGGTTTAGGGTAGTGCAGTGGTGTTTGGGTAGTCTTTGGGTAGTGTAGGGGATCGTACTGACAGACTGACTCACAGAGCGCCGAGCCGACAGACGGGCTTCTAAAGGCATAGCCGCAACCTGGTGATATGAAGAGAGGTAGCGTGAAAGGCATATCTCATACAGACTCAGATGCTAGTGTTGCCTCACAGAGGTAAAACTACGAACCCGAGGGCTTCTACACGGAGAGATGCGAGCTGACGGATAAATCACAAAATGGCTGCCAACACTTCATGGTTTCAACCATTCACAGCCAATAAGCCGCAAGCTGGTGCTTGTAACCCCTCAGCCAATCACATGTCAGAATTCTCAAATTTCGATATCTGTAAAAATTTATATTTCTCAAAACTACTGAACGGATTTACACCATTTAAACAAAAGCGTGCTTTCTGGACCATCACCTTTCTCCCTGCCAAATTTGGCGTAATTCCGTTCAGCAGTTTCACCTGTAGTCTTCTGTAAAGTTTTGTGTGGAAATTGCATGGAGAAAACACGTTTTAGGACCTTCTTTTTTCTCAGTCCCTCCTACACCATTCACCCCCAAATTTTCAATATAAGAGCTAATCAAAAAAAGAGAAACTTTTTGGATAATTTCATAAAGATTCGTCAAACGACGCCAAAGTTACAAGCACATAGAAGGCTCCAGAAGGGGGGCAGCGCAACCCCCCTCCCAACATGAGTGAAGCCCCGGGGCTGCGCGGACCCAGAGCACTCCCGCAACCCCTGCGAGCCCCTGCTATTATTTTTTTAAAAATACCCCCGGAACCTAGCCCACCCAAGGGCCTCATTAAAATGAAACGCGAGAACCCGCGGCCCCAGCGCAAATTTTTGTTGATTTATTATTATTTTTTTTAAATGATTTTTTGGGCCTGCGGGTCCTTCTGGGACCCCCTGAGCAGGCCTAGGGGGTCAGGGGTTTTCTACCCTGCCCCCTTCTCTTGTTTTATACCTTTGTTTCTCTGTTTTCGGGTGACTCGCTTCTACCGAGCCACAAGATGGCTGCCAACACTTCCTGGTTTGGAGTGCTAGCAGCCAATCACAGTGAAGCTCGCGCACGCGACTTAGGCTCCGCCCAGATATTGAAATTTTTATTTTTCTAATTTCTCAGCAACTACTGAACGGATTTACACCATTTTTACAAAGGTCGCTTTCTGACCCAAGTACTACCTTTCGGCCAAATTTGGAGTAATTCTGTTCAGTAGTTGAGGCTGTAGCCTTGCACAAAGTTTCCTATGGGAAATTGATTTTTGACTCTTATTTTTGAATTTCTCAAAAACTACTGAACGGATTTACACCATTTAAAAAAGGTAGCTTTCTGAATCAAGCTCTACCCTTTTGCCAAATTTGGGGTAATTCTGTTCAGCAGTTTGGGCTGTAGCTCGTCGCAAAATTTCCTATGGAAATTAACATGTTTTGGGACCCCCTTTTTCTCAGCCCCCCTTGACGAATCAACCCCATACTTTCAGGATAGGAGCTGACCTGGATAGACTTTTTGTTTGGAGAATTTCAGGAAGATTCGTCAAACGACGCCAAAGTTATTAGCAAATCAATAAATGCTTTTCCTA